>APFE030365146.1:131892-145796 GCA_000404065.3 Pinus taeda
TCATTGATTTCTCCTATGGGCCTGTTCTCCTGAAGCTGTGTCACTGTGGGTCTCCTCCTCATATTCTGATGAAACCTCGGATGCCATGACTGCTGTTTTAAAAGTTTAATTTGGGCTTCCCTTTGATTTAAATGAAGCTAGAAGTTGCTTTGACAATCTGCCACCAAGGGGACAATTTAATAGGGAGCATTAGGATGGGGATAATATAATGGGAATAGGGGTTTATAGGAGAATTTTTTTTAGGGATATACATGGGTTTTTGGGGTATTTTGATAGGGTAGGGTTTGGGTTTTTAGCAAGGTAGGGTTTTAGGGTTTGTAAGGTAGGGTTTGTGTTTATTGAGCAATAGGAGGAGGGGAAAGGGAGTATGATCTTGGTAATGTTAGGGTAATGATTATGGGGACAATGGCATAGAAAATAAGGAGCATGGGTAGGGTAGGAAGAATAACCTTGGCAGCAACAACACTGTAGCAAAAACCCTAGCAGAACAGTCTTTCTTTGATGTCTTCTTGTGTTTGCTTTATGAAACATTTTGCATTCAATCACAGGCAACATAATATCTCTATCAAATTTCATGAGCAAGCCCTGATATAGAGCTTACCTGTTGATTTGAGGTGTTTCACAGGAAACTTGAGGCAATTTGGCACATTCTGGGTGCTTTATCTCTGTGCGCTGCACCCCTGTCTGTGTGCGCCGCGCCCTAGTTATATGCGTCGCGCTCCTCTTCCTGTGTGCGTCGTGCTTTTTCCAGAGGAATTTTGGAGGCTTTCCCTGTGTCAAAATTGAGCGTGGGATAACGTGTTGGAAAGGTCTTTCAGTTTACTTTCCAACCCAATTGGAATGCTTCAATTTGGAGTTCATTTTCCCTATCAAAAATCAAATCTCCCAAGACTGGTCAAAATGTGCCAAATGAGGCTGCCTAAAGGCAGAGTGCTTGTTATAGTCAACGTTTGAATGCCTTTCGCAACTCCAAATTGAGCTCATGATAGCTCATTGGCAAGCTCTATGTGTCTAGCTATCATTTGACTCATCAAGCAAGTCCTTTGGCTAACGGAGCGAGGCAGAAATTTGACTTTCCCAAGGTCACTTCAGAGTTGCATCAATTCTCCTGAGGAAACTATATTTTTGACATTGCTCCAAAACCATGACAACTGTGTAAAACGCGAAGGAGGTTTTTCTTCCTTGGTTTGTTATGGAAAAAAATCTCTCTCAGGTTTTCCCAATTCATATTTCCCGTCTCAGAAACATCATTTGAGTGAAACCTACCCCGATGTGGGGAACAAGAGATTTGTCGAAATGAAGCGAAATGAAGGGGATAGGGAGCTTCTAAATTCTTGAGGAAATTTTGGGAAGTATGGAGGGATGCTAGGAAGTAGGGGAAAGTGGAATCTCAGAAATTGAGTTAGGGGAAGGAGTCAAAAAGGGAAAAACACAGGCCCAACCTAGAAAATTGCCAAGTTATAGCAAGAAATTAGGGTTTGTGCGAAAATGAGGAATTTGGGGGATCTTAGTGACGAGAAGTGTTTGATAAGGTACTTTAAGGATAGGGGAAGGTGTATGAACATCAGGATACAAGTTTTGCTGATGATTTGACCGTCCAAGAGAAATTGCCTTCAAAACCCTATGAGAGGGAAATGACCTTACCTAGGTGCAACTGAAGCATGAACACGGTGTAAAATGACCCAGTGGAACCTGAGATGATAATGAAAACCCCCTGAATGATGGTACACTCAGCTGAATGGTGACATGGACCAACATTTGGACAAATTTGACAAGGGTAAAATCAAACCCTAGACCTAATGCCTAGTGACCAAATTTTGCTTGAAGACTCACTGAAATGACAAAATTTGACCTTGACAGCGTCAAATCACTTTGTAAGAGCATGTTTGGTCACTGGAGGAAGGCTGTAAAGACTGACACTAACATTTTCCTTGTGTTCTTGTACATATCTCAGCAAGTTATTTCTGCTAGCAGATTTAGATATCCTATCTATGACTATCTTTTAAATTCATTTTTCTAATTTGCATCTTCTTGCAATGCTTCAGTTTTGTTATATGTTGCTAGCTGGTCTTACTTCAAACTCCATTCCAGATGTATCTGTTTGTTTGAAGATTGCCTCTATTAGTATCCATAATTTATCTGTTCTCACATTAAATCCCTAATTCAATACATTTAGCATCTGTAATATCAACACCATAGTTATTTTCCCTATTTCTCTAGCATTAGATGACTTTCTCTGTTCCTCCAAATACTACTTAGTGATTAAGTGGAGAGCATCTTTAACAACAGTGAAAAGAATGGTTACACGATCATGTTCTTCAACGGAGTACTCCTAAGAAATGATCTTTATCAAGGAATGATTGTTAATATAGCTCAATAAATATTTCATAAGGACCCTTTCACTAATAGCTTTTGTAATAAAAATTGAGAATCACAGGCTCCCCCTAACTGTATGCATCATCAATTTGGTAGAGTCTTCCCATCAAATGCTTAGATTGTCAAAATTCAGGCCAATGACATGTGTTGTTGGCTGGAGAGTTCAAGGGACTCTCGGATTGTAATTTCTTCCTTCTCCATACTTGTGAAACTTTCTTCTTTTGACTAGTTCTAGCTTGTGTATGAGTCCAAGTTAAGTTAAAATCACGTGCCATATGACCAATGTTATGCCACTTTAAGCATTCTACTTTGTTCATGAATAATAATTCATGATTTCTTCCCGCAAAATTGTTTCTTGGAGATTGTTGGTGACCATAATATCTATCTTTATGAGATGGTTGGGGACCATAACATCTATCTTTATAATATGCCTTACAATCTTTTGCCATGTGACCAAAGTTTGTACAACAATAACAATAACCAAAAAATGAACTTTGGTACCTGGGAGATGGAGATTTCCTTGATGTACTTCTGAAGCCTTTCTGCCTTGAGATCCTTTGATGAAAACCATTGCCTCTCGCATCTTTGACATCATCTACATTTCTTCTTGGAGCAAGATTTCTTCCATTGTAGCCTTGATGTTTCTTCTTTCCTTTGTTGGAACTAGGAGCATCACCATTTCTTTCTGGCTTCTTCACATCCCTTTTGTTTGAAGCATTATCATTCTTGTTTGAGGATTCACTTGCATACCCGAGACCTGATTTATCAAATCGACATTTGTGTTAACTGAGCATGTCATCCAAGGCTTGAGAGCTCTTCAAAATTTTGTTCATCCCTTCAACCTTTTTCTAAGGAAGACAATCTCTTCTTCCAATATTTCACACTCATTATTATTCTTAGCAAGTTGTTTCTCAGTTTCTTCCTTAATACAAGTAGCTTCATCTGCTTCCATTTTAAGGGAGATGACATCTGACTTAATTTTTGAAGGTTTCTTCATTCTTTGCTTTTAGTTGACAGATCATGGTGTTTCTTTCACTTTGATGAAATTCCTTCTTAAGCTTGGCAAGCTCTTCATCCCTTTCTTGTACTTGAAGTTTGACAAAGTCAACTTTCTCCCTTGTTTGATCTTAGTCACCAGCTAGTGCTATATTCTTAAGTTCCTCATTTTACTTTTCAAATGGTTAATCTCTTCCATGGCAACCATAAGTTGAGCGAGGATATCTTCTGCAAAATCTTTTTCATTCTCTTCATCTTCTAGGTCTGCTTTAGCCTTGATGTCATCATTCTCGTTTTGAGCTTCTATGATGGGTTCTAGATTTCCTTCTTGATTTCCATCATCTTCTTGACTGATGGTCATGGTCAATGCTCCTTTTGAGTGAAGGTCATGAAGTTTGTCCCATATACCCTTTGTTGATGAATATTTTCCTAGATTGTTCTTTATAGAATTAGGCAGCCCATTCAAGATTGCCTTCATTGCTTTTGCCTTGTACTCCTTGGATTCTCCATCCATCCTACTATCAACAATCACTGATTTATAGATTTCAATGCCTTGAGTCTGTAAGGAATTCCTCATTCTTGCTTCCCATATATTAAAGTTCCCATTGAACGATGGAGCCTCCTCAAATTGATTGTATTATATTTTAGTAGTAGAGGGAGACACATCCTTAGGAGGATTGGAGACGTTCTTCCTTGACTTCACCATTTGTGTTCTAAATATCAACCTTCAAGTTGTTAGGCTTTGAATGAAGGTACTGGCTCTAATACCGATTGTTGGAAATACTGAGGGGGGGTGAATTAGTATTTGTTTTTTAACTATTATTTTACCAATTAAAAACTTTTATATTCAGAACACAAGTATCAATGCTTTTATTAATATAATATTTGCAATAAAATTGATACAATATATAAATGGTACCAATTAGTTGCCAAGCACCAACTTGGACTTTTGTGAGGTTCCAACCTCCAAAGCTCCAACTCTGTTTCGCCAAGGCAACAACCTTGGACTTAGGAGCACCAACTCCCAAGGACTTCAATCCTTCTAGTTCTTGAAACACTAGTCCCAAGGACACCAATTCTTCCTACTTCTGAGGCATCAACCCCAAGGAATCCAATCCTTCTTACCTCTGACGCATCAACCCCAAGGACTCCAATCCTTCTTACTTCTGAGGCACCAACTCCAAGGGTTCCGACCCAATCTTGTCAAAGCATGTTTGATAGTAATGTTCTGCTCTCAGAACTCTTCTTTACTAAGTTCTGTCTATTTACAGCTTCACTGTAGTGTTCATGCTACAACATCAATGAAAACCAGTCTTCTTATGAAGGAGTCTTTATAAATCTTCATACTATCCACACAGAGTCTCCAATAGCCTTCATGACCTCTGATAATGTCTCCACACAGCTTTAGTGAGTCCACTATTAGCTGCACTAAGCTCTGCATAATAACTAACTTTCTGTTCAAGCAGCTGTTCTCACTGTCACAGTAAATGCTTCAGCATGATTTCTTCTCTATTGGCTTCTCCTCCCTTCAAACAATGTCAGATAAATCTTTATTTATTACATCCCAGAATTGTTCTACAGACTACTTGTGTACCTTATTAATTCTTTCATAGGGTAGCACAATTAGCAGAGAAACTCACCCTTTGAATGCCTCTTATCCTGTTGCTCCTTTGGCCCTATTCTGTTCTACTGGACCCTACTGCTACCTCTGTTTCCTCCAACTTTTTCAACAATGCTTCCACTTTCCTTGTTCTCTGTTTTTGTATCTTCCTGATGCCTCTGACCATTGGTTTCCTCTTTCTGTTGCCTCTTTGGCTTCCTCCTCGGTGGCTGTAGTTTCCTCTGCTTTGCTTGATCCTTCATCTTCCCTCCTCGGTCGCTATGGCTTCCTCTACGCTGGCTTGTCCTTTGGCTTCCCGGCTTTCAGCTTCCTCTGTCTCTTCGAGTTCACCAACACTCCAGGGACACGTAAATTCATAAGAGAGGACCGCAATACACACGCAAAACATGTTACATATTACAACAGTAACAGAGCCCCTTTTTTCAACAATAATAGGCATACACAGGACTTTACTGTTTTACGGAGAGACTATACCAATCAGGAGGCTCCACTTGCCACATCACCATTACAATTGCAATCGGCATTGTTTAGGCCTCTTGAACTATCAGGAGTGTTTCTTATGCATTTTGGCTTTCAAACCCTATGCAATACAAATATTCAAATACAAAGGGATATATGAAAAACAACCATCCAAAACGCTAAAGACGGACTTCAAAAACATTACACCTGCATCTATACTGCATCGGGTCCACTGTGTAATCACAATCGACAATCGCAGCTACCCGATGGACAATGGCCGATTCACTTGGAGATGCGATATGATATTAAATAAAAGTGCAATGTTGCATCGGGTCTGCAACATACATCGCAATCGATGCTTGCAGGAGTGACAATCCTTTGCGTATTACGATATGCGAGTACCGACAGGGCAGATGCGATATAACAATAAAGCCTTCCATAATATTGTAGCAGGTTTGCAACATATCACAATTATATATATATATATCACATTTCGCATGTTTTAACATGGCAAGGCTTAAAGCCCAAATATATGAAATACACTAAAAACCCATGCTTCGATACACTTAGCAAACTTCACCTGTTTATACACCCAGACATATATGTTGTCGGGTCCACACATATTTATCACTGTCGGGGGTTTTGGGTAGTGGCTCATTATAGAACCTGTCGATTACAATATTGCCTATATATACATATTCTGCCTCTATACTCTGATATATATATATATATTTCTCCGCTCCGATAGTGTATTCGGATATAACTATTTTTTCTGCCTCCGATATTGTAAATTTTATATTTATGTTATATGTTGCTTTGCCTCTAACTTTAACTCTTCCGCATATATATATATTATATATATATATATATATATATAATATATATATATATATATATATATATATATAATATATATATATATATATATATTATATATATATATTATTATATATATATATATATATTATATATATTATATATATGTATGTATATATATATCTATATGTATGTATTCCGCTCTTTGGCACTTTTGCATGTATTACTCCCGATATGGCTGATATGCCTCCGATAACTCTGTTTTTCTCCTTCGATGGCTCTATTTTCTCCTCTAATAGCTCTGTTTGCTCCTTTGATATGTTCTTCTATGGTATATATATGACATATATGTATGGCTCCTCCTATAGCTCTGATAGCTCTGTTTTGCCTCCTTTATCATGTTAAATCCTCTTTTGATGACTTCTTCCTCTCAGTTCTTCTTGGGCATATATTACATGTAATGCTCCTCCGATGTGGTTCCTCTTGCTCCAATGTCTTCCTTTGGATTTACAATGACCTCCTCTGATGGCTTTTTCCTTTTTTGATATGCCTCTCTTGCCCTAATATTTTGCAATATTCTTAAGCATAAGTGATAGCTTTGATATTCCTCCTTCGTTAACTCTTGTGTTAATAGGCTCTTGCTCATGGCTTGGCTATCATGATGGCCTTGCTCCTGTATCTTCATGGATCTATTCTTCTTCCCCTTCATGGATCATCTAGTATCTAGAATATTGCCATATTGACATCAATGACAACCTAGGTCAACAGGCTGGTCCTAACTTAGTAAGAATGGTGTAGAAAGGCCACCATCTTCTTTCTTAACCTTAACACCTTCCAAGAGAATTCTAAGGGTCTTGAACTTCAACAAAAATATTCAATGGAAGAAAAATTATTGGGGTCCAACATAAGCAACTCATTTTTGGGTTGATGGGCTCTAATTTCATTTTTAATTCCAAAAGCTTTAGTGAGCTATTTCGTTACTTCATTAGGGGTATCAAGTTCTACAATATGGAATCAAAGGTCTAGAGAAATATACATCCCTATCAAACCACATTTTGTATTTTGCCTAGTGTCCCATTTGGCTTCCTTATCTTCATCTTTAGGTTTAGTTTGTTGGCGTGATGCTATTCTGTAAAGAGCTTTACTTCTAAGTAAATCCATAATGTAAGACCACCATTGGAAGTAGTTGGTGCTGTCAAGAATAGCTTGACATGGACTTTCCATTTTAATAGAAATTGAAGCTGTATATGCTGAAACTAAGTGTTCCAATGGAAATATCTCGAAATATTAGGCTGATTAAAAAAAATGGCTCTGAAAACGGCTTCCGAATGAAGAAGTTATGGATTTTTTAAGAAATGTTGTTGAAGATGCTGACGAAGTGCGTGAATGTGTGGAAATGAATGATAATGTTATATTTAAAAAAAATCCCCCCATACCCCCCTCCCCCCTTCCAAACTTAACCTAATTAGCTCACTTTAAAAAAAAATTATGTGACCCACTTTTATAAATAAGTGAAAGTCACCTTACAATGGTACTTTATGAGCTATCCACTAAATTGTAACTTAAATAAAAGATAAAGAGACTTTAGAATTATAAGTGACTCACTTTTTATAATAGGTGAGAACACTTTTACAAAGTAAATTTAAAACATAAGTTACATGTGTTGTTTGAAAAGGTAACTCAACAAAAAGAAAGACTTGAACTCAAGACCTCTATTCTCATAAAGCAACTTTGGATCAAGTGAGCTAGTGTAAAAGGTTAGTAATTTTTGGAAAAGAGGAAGGGTTTTTTTTTTTTTTTAAGTCACTGAAGCTTTGGGGTGTGTGCTTACTTGAAAAAACTATTTTTCCTATAAAACAAAAAACCACACTACCCAACATGGACATACAAAAAAAACCAAACCTTATGGCTTGTATTTAGCTTTCACCAGAACCTAAATATTTTCCTCAATGTTTTTGAGTTTCCTAGATCACACTAAGGAATGGTAGAAAAGAGCATACACATGAGAAAAATCCTTCCTTTCTGTTTCTGATTTGCCTAGATTTCACAGAATCGTAGGGCAAAGAGCACGGAGAAATGAAAGGTATAGATCCAGTAACAAAAAACAAAGAGATAAATAAACCAAAATAACCATAAAGATAAATAACTAAAACTGCAAATAAAGAATGTATACCTCAATATCTTAAAAATGACGTAGCTAGGACTACTGGAAACCTTTTCGCGTGAAACGAAAGAGGTTCCTCAGTGGAACAAATGCTCCTAACACAATAGAGCAGTCATCCTGGCCCAAAAGCAGCCAGAAATAGTAGATCTAGGAAACGACTATCGGATGCAGTTGTACCGGCTTCTGATTTGGATCACCAATGGATGAGGCCCTCAAATAGCTCCGATAGCATGTAGGAATTTATAGGGTAAGTTCCTTAGATAGAACTCCAAAGGTCACCTCTCACAAACAGATCACAGATCAATACACTAGTATTTTGGACATGGTTAAAACCCTCAAAGAGGGACACACTCCACAGCCTTAGCCAATGTGGCCACTTCAAATAAATGATTGAAAATTTACATAAGCTTCTCTCATGAATGGTCACCTTAAAAATGACTCTCCATGCTCTATAAATAGAGATCATGGACCAATCGAGTGTTAAGCCACGGATCAAGTGTGGGTAATACCGAGGAGAGAATGAACCATTTGATCACTACATATCGTGATCATCGGATTGTAAGTTACAAAAGTACATAGTAAAGAGACACACTTTACCTAACTCTACACTAGACCAAGTTATAATTAATTATTTGCTATGTGTTGGAATATCCTAACATAAGCTAAAAATATAAAATGCTTCAATGCTCAATAAGATAATCATGTTTGTTGGCATAACAAAATAACATAATACTACATGAAAGAAGAATTAATTACTCATATTACTTATAAAATAGCTTGGTGGGTGGAAATTCACTCCTATCATAATTCTTGAATCTACACCTCCAAGAATGAAATATCATATTATTCAAGAAAAAAAATAAGATGCTTCAATACTCAATAAGGTAATAATGTTTTTTTCATAAGAAAATATCCTAATACTACATCCTAGATACAATCACTTGTTGGGTGAAAAGTATCTACTATTTTGATGCTTGAAAGCTAATGTATTATCCAAAGGATGTTCTTCATCGAGAATTTTTTGCTAATTCAATTAACATTATTGATTGAAATGTAATCTCATTTCTAGGTAAAAGGCTACCATTACTTTTTTATGGTGCATTGTATTTGGATGCACAAATGCTACAATAAAAAAATTGAAATAATATGTTCATGGTGGCATTTGTGCATTGAAATAAGATGGACCCTGACTCGATTGGTGTGAATGAGCAAAATTGGTCTTTGCAACCGACTTGGCTAGATACATAATCAAAATCTATATTATGCACAATGACATTTTTAGTACCTACCGTTTAGTTTAAATATAGCCAAATTAAAGTAAAAAACAATAAATATTTGTTGTTGAATAGATGGGTAAACTAGAAATTGTACCACCACTTTTGTCACGTTTCAAATTTTCAACGAATTATATTTGCAAAATTGAAAAGTTGGAAAAAATTAAGGTTGAAATATTGCAACAAAAACATTATGGTAAACATTATATAGCGAGTGATTTGGTGCACTAAATAAGGCACTAGCCCCCAATGGCAAAGGAAAATAATGCAACTATAGCAAAGATCATAAACAAATAAAATTCAAAAAATCTGCATACAATTTCCAGTGTGCTCCACCATACAATTTCGAGCATAAACAATATGATTTCCAGGTGAAAGCACATTGAAAATATAAAAATATATTTGAGGAAATAGTTGGTTGAAATTTTTGCAATTAAAACCCTGCTATACCATACAATTTCTAGCTACTAAAACACATTTTCCAATTGAAAAATTATGCACAATTTCACCAATTTATAATAAAGATAATTATTGGAAAAATTTGCAATCAACCCATGGTTGTCCCATGAAATTTCCAATATCCAATAATGCTATTTCAAATGAGAGCTACGGTTTTCTATAAAACAAACTACGTTGAAGACAAATCATTGCACAAATATTTATTATGTAAATTAATAATAATACTTATATTAATGCCCAATACATAGTGGTAGCTCGTATAATATGAAAATACAAGAACTCGTTGAGGGTGACTTGTGTAGTACAAATTAATATTGGACTAATTTATAATGCACTACATGCTTATAGGACAATTTTTGCAGGAATCTACCATTTCACAATTTTGGAACAATCTTTGAGGAGACATTTCAATTGAAATATAAATAACCACACCATGACACAACTAAATCATCATAAATACGAAGGAAAATATCAATATTTAAATATATTTTTTAAAACATACAACATGGAGATACAAATAAAAATAAAAATTAATCTCACATTTGTCAGTTATAATAGCTATAACAAGTATGTTGAATAATAACACAATAAACACAAGAATCACATTGCCAATTTTAACTTCACAAGTTGTCATTTTGCAAATCTTTGATATTTGAGTGCACACAATAATGACAAGAGGCCCTTAAGATTGAAGTAGAATAAATAATGAGATGTGTATATATAAGAAAATGGAAGAAAAAAACATTCAAATTTTGTTTTAATTTTATTAATTTCTTATTTTTAGAATTATTTTTTACTAATTATATTCATTGAAATAGATGTTTTATTGATGATGATGACGATGATAATGATTAATGTCCACTAAAATCAATGCAGCCTATCAGACCTCAAGAAAAGAAAAATAATTTAATTTTGATTCTTCAAACTCTTGTTTCAATGACCAAAGAGAAAGGAAAGAAGTGCTCCAAGGTCACTATATTTGGGATGACTTAATAAGTCAAGAAGATTGGAAGTGTGACAAATGTTAGGGTATTGAGAGCATATGTGAGTAAGAGTCAGGAAGTCTAAAAGGAAGTGCTTTTCATGTTCCGCCTTCTTAGTATCAAAAATTTACAACTCTGCTCAAGAAATAGACTACACTGTTGAATTCCTGGTGTGAAATCGTGTCAAATGACTATAAACTTGACCCCTTTCTGGTTCGGTGAAAATCTAGACTCTTGGGAATCTCAAAGATTCCCCAAAGATTCCTGTTCCCTGTTTGACTAGAATTCTACTGTTCAGATGACAAATTTGACTTCATCATTGCACTCCTTGCGAAAAACTTAGTAAAATTAGTATAAAGTTGGCCTAATTCTGAAACTGCCAAAATTTAGCCCTTAGGGAATCTTTTATATTCCTCATGATTCCAAAAAGATTCTTCTTTGCAAGTTGAATGAAATTCCACTGCTTAGATAAAGAAAATGACCACACCATCATGTTCCTTGAGAAAAAATGAGAATAATGAGTATAAATTTGATATCGTTCTGCCACTATCAAAATTTGCCCTTTAGAGAATCTTTTAGATTCCTCATGATTCTGCTATAAGAATATTCCTTTGGAATTTGAAATTTTCTCCTAAAATATTCTACCTTGGCTTACGTGCCAAACATCATTCCACCTACATCAAGGTTCCATCACACCCTTAGTTTCGCCTTTGTTTTTCATTCTTCGTTTGCATACGAATTTAAATAAATTGTTGGTGTTATACTATGAAACCCTGATGGGCAGATTGGCCACAATGTTGAATATAAAGGATTAGTTGTCAATGGATCATAGGCTCTATTAGCGCTTGGAATTCACCTAGGCTGAGATAGACAAACTCTCAAGGCTACATCAAACCATTTCACCTCGTAGCTAGCCCTACGAGGTATGAGAAGGCTCTCTCGAGTCAGATTCGGTAGATCTTTCAATATGATAAGCTGACCAATTAGGAATAAAGATTTTAGGCTAGTAAATTGATAAGGGGGGTTGATTTAAAGATTTTTGGTTTTTTGGTGGCAATTGGAGGGAGTGCAATTCAGGGTGCGGGGATTGAGCACAGTTTTTGCAGGGGATCTTTGGGGCAAGGTAGGAGTGAGCGCTGATGCCTTAATCTGAGATGGATGATCAGGGATGATAGAGAAGGAGCTAAAGAGGGCAAACAACCATTTGAATCCTCTCTAGATAGCAGAAAACATAAATTTTGAACAAACTAAAAAGCTGAGCATGTCAAAGCATGATTTCAAACTTTACCACTTCATCTGTCCAAAATAGAAGCAAAAGAGAGATGTGGAATACATAAACAAACTTACAAGAACATGTAGAGAACACACCATCAACACAACAATCCACAAGAATCCACAAGGATGTCTGCAAAACCCTGGCCTTCCTTTTCTTTAAATTGCATAGATAGATGTACAATATACAATAAAGCTTTCTCCCACAAGAGTCCAACCATGAAAATGAGAAAGAGAGAGCATAATATAGACCATCTAACTCCTTTCCCCACCTCTAGGGGTCGAGCTCAGCTTCCTAGGAGTAGTTTGAACTAATTCTAAGTTAAGCACTAGATAATAGGCAGTCCAACAACTTGCCTCTATTACTTAGCTAACTGATTCATGCATTAATTATTCACTTTTTACATCAAGGAAGCTTCTAGAAGGGTAAAGAGAGATAAAATCTATCAAAGTGCCATGAAAATATTACATTTATCCATCATCTACAAGTAAAAATGGTCAACCATAGTCAAAACAGTGTTTCTTTACAAAAAGGGTCAATTCTGGCAAAGCTGGCTCGTTTGGTCGCGCCCCCTGTTCAAATGGTCGCGCCCCTTTGCAGCAACTGTTGAGTGGGTTCCACTGGTCCAAATCAGGTGCAAGATGGCTCATTGGAAAGCTTGGTCTGTCTACTTTCCATCCCAAGTGGAATTTCTGAATTTGGAGTTGTTTTTCCCCTTCCAAAACCATTTCTCCTAAGGTCACTTTCTGCAACTCAAAAAGTGGGCAGAAAGTCATTTTTTTGATGTATTTTGAGCTTTTGGAGGCTCAAATCTCAAAATCAGGCTTCTCCCAAGTATTGGTAATTTTCTCTTTGCATGCCCTTTCCAAAAATGCCAAGTTTTCAAAATTCCGAGCAGTCCTCCAAAATGGTCTCACCCGGGGTGAGACCATTCCACGGGAAAAACCTGTAATTTTACCAAAAATTTGCAAAATGCTCCAAAATTCTCAAAATTTTTAGATTTTGATGCTAGATAAGGGTTGATCAGTACCATGATGAGTGAGGGATGCCTCAGCCAAGATGGAGAGTGGATTTGTCCTTTTCTTCTTCTTCCGGACCTCTGACAACTTTTGTTGGAGAATTTTCATTCTAGCCTTGCAAACATGCAATCTTGCCGAATAGTGTGTTTTCATGTTGCGTAGCAGCTCTTTGTCACGATTTGACTTTTCCAACAATATCTCCAAATGTGCATTCACACTGATAAGCATGGACTCCCGATCAGCAGGCAATGGGTCACCGGGCCTCCTACGGTTCAAAGTTCGATCACTGCGGATGCTCCATAGCTCATCAAGTTCTTTTTCTTCTTCTAATTGTTTGGTGCGCTGCTCTAGATAAGTGATGGTCCATTGAGCCATTTGGAGCTTTTGCTGCAACACGAGGTTCTCCTCCTCTCTCTGCCTGATAATCTCATAAAAATTTGAAGGGGGAGAGCGGGCATCACGAC
>APFE030365147.1:0-12452 GCA_000404065.3 Pinus taeda
ATCTTCTTAATAGTCTAACATATCAAATCAACGCTCCAAGACGGTACACAGTGCCACAAAGGGGAATTCATTTCATAGAGAAATTATGAGTCTTAATAAGTTTTTGTATCCATTAGTTATATTGATTTGGTATCCTTAGGAAATTGTTGTCCAAGGTGGAAAAAATTGATAAGAAGATCGGTAAGTTAATTTACCTTAGTGTTTGGGGTAATGATGGTCTATTTTGGCTAGTGCGTATCCTAGAAATTGGTTTGGAATTTTCTAAGACTTGATTTCCTTTCCCAATTGTGAAAAAAAAAGATTTCAGCTTTTCCTTGTATTGAACTTCAAATATTGGATTTGAAACTGCAATTTATTGTTTTAGAGAAAAAATGGTTCTTATTCATTGAGCAATTATTTTATTATGGTTTCTAATTTTCTCTATAGTGCCAATTGAAGTTGTTTATACTTAGGCATTGCAACTTCTATCACAATTACACCAAAACATGTTTTGAAAATATAGTCCAATGCTTTTCAACTTTCTACATTCTAATTTGTGAAGGTTTACTTGTTTGGATAGGTGGTTAATTTTCCCTCCACATTTATTTTTAAATAACATTTCCGTGAAAAATGAAGTATTTGTTTTTTTATGTACAACAAATATTGAAGTGGATTTCTATGTTTATGTTTTTACCATTTGAGTTTTTCACAATGCAATGTTCTTAACTTAAGTTGGTTTCACTTTCTTTTACTAGGGTTTATTAATGCAACATAGTTGGTGTGGAGAGATTTTGAAATATATAAGATTGATCTATTTAGATAAGATAACTAATTTGATGTCACTATGCCCTTGTCATTTAAAATAAAAAATTTTGGAATCAAAATATATGTTTGTTAGGTAAGAGGAAAGGAATAAAGATGATGGATTTTCATTTCTATGCTTTACCCATCTAAATATTTCCATAGTGCAATGTAGTTTTCACTCAAACAAACTTGAGCATGTTATATATTATTTGGCTGAAACAATGATGAGTTGTACCTATGCTTTCCGCTCTAGAAGAAGATTTTTTAATTCTTATACCATGTTTGTTGAGTGTTTGTATTAATTTTGTTTTAATTCCAATGATTTACAATTAAAATAGATTTTTTATTTTTGTCCTCACTTGAGAAGGACCATGCTTAAGAATTGATGAACTACTTTGCTATTTCAGAATATAGTAGTAAAACATTTATTCTTTTAGTTCCTTGGGATTTTTAATTTTCTTACCATGTGATGTACCTTTCTTATACATTGATTTGAAATTGTTAGATATGGTTCCATTATAGTGTGGAATGATTCGTATTTTTTCCTTCGTCACAATATTAGATTTTTTCTTCAAAGTTGTTTCTTGTAGGTAGTTTATATAATTTATTGATTAATTGAGGATAATTATTTTACACACATTCAAATTATCATTTAGATTCTAGTCACTTTGTTCATTCATATTTGTATACACCAAATTATCTATTGTTTAAATGGTGAAACACAACTCCATCTATTTTCTTACAAAAGACATGAATAAGATTTGATACTCACTTGATTTCTCATGTATGTTTCAAATGTACTAGTGAACATTGTCTTCTCCTTTCAACTATTTTATTTGTTTAAATGATATCTTCTTTCTTATTTACCATGATGTGTTCAATTTTTCATTGAGTTATATAGTTCATGGCATGTAACTAGTCTCTTCTGTATTCTTGACCTGAGTAGGGATTTTTGTTTTTTCCATGGTTTTTACTTTATTGGTTGAGAAATAAAGTTTGTTTTTAGTTTTTGGGTTGAGTAATAAAGTGTAGTGTAATACTCTTGAATATTAGTTTCTATGTCTATGTTCATTCTTGCATATGTTAGGTTTCCATAGTCCAAGCTAAAATCAATAATTGGTTTAAGTTTTTGTGTGAAAGGAATACATAATATTTAATAGTGATTTGGCTTCTTTTATACTAGAGTAAAAGGTGATGTTTTTTCTCAATCTTTTCTCTCGCTTTAGTGTATGTTTCCTTACACACATATAGAGTTGAGTTTTCCTTTCAATTGAGATCTAAAATTAGAGATGATAATTTTAGTGTCTTCTCTAATTTGAAATGCCTTGCTTATAGTCTTAATTTTCCAAGAGAATTTCAATATTATAGTTATTTAAGCTAGACCTTTTTACATTCCTATGTGAGTGACTTGTCACTTATAGATGGAAATTAGTTGTTGTCTTTCGGATGATATTATTATGCCCATTACATATCTAGTTGTTCTATTATTAGGTTCTTTTCATATTTTCATTCAAGTATCTAATTGAAGGAAAGAACTACAATGCCTTTTATTCTATTTTTTATTTCAATGAGAACCTTATGGATTCAATCCCTTAGGAAATTTCACATAATACTTATTTTTGCAAAGATATTTATTGCAATGAGTGGATGATTAAGTATAACCCTCAAAGTCCCAATATGCACCAAATTCCTTTATTGTTAAATTGTCATTGATCCCATACTAGAAATATTTCTTTATTGTTTCTTTTGTGTAATGTACGGATATTATTTTATATTGGTTTAATTCCTCTTCTGTGCTTATATAGGGAAAGGTGACAGTTCCATCAATTTTGAATTCTTCCCTTTGCTCTACTCCAAATATGCATCACTATCTATGAAATTAAGCTTGGTTCTACCATGTTATAAATTTTGAGGCGATGTTTGCAATGCTTTGAATATATGCTAGAGATGAGTTGGGTTCTTTATAGGTTCAAATAATTAAGAAAATTGGTAAGCTAATTATTTATCACATCTTAACATGAGGCTTTTTTATTGATTGACTAAGCATTATAAGTGATGAATTGTTTTTAATGAAATTTCTAGATGTTATCTATTTGGTCACATTTGATTTTTATATGAAATTTGAGGCAATTATTGCAATAATTTTATTAAGTTTTTAGAATTAAGTTAGATTGCTCATGAATTCAATAAAATAAGAGACTTCTCATGGAAACAAAATTTATTTTCCTTTTCTAAGCATTAGTTTTGGCAAAAGGATTACCAATGATTCTCATGTGTGTAATATGTATTTTTTTAATCAATTATCTACTACTATAAAATGCTTATATGTCATAGTTTAAGTTTCATGGTTTAACTTTCTTACTTATGTTTCATTTCCATTGTCATGTTGCAAAATTTTATTTACATGTATTTGGAAATTTCAAGGTTATTTACAAGTAATATCATATAAATATGGAAAATTCATAGTTGTAGAAATGAGGGTTGAATGGTATATGCTATTTTTTCTAGTGAGTCTTTATTTATGTTGAATGTTTTATGCATTGCATGTACTTCTATTGTCTAGTTGAGATTTAATGATTATGAAAAAATACTATGAAATAGATTCATGTTATAAAGTTATTATAATATATGTTTGGTATAGAAGAACAAAACTACTTTATATCAATGGATGCCTCATTGCTCAATTTTTTTTGTTTTCTTGCTAGATTAGTTGTATAATTATTTTGATTGTTTAATGATATTGCTTCATCTTCTATTGTGAAAATGGAAGATCAAATGTCATTCTCTCTAGAACATAGATATTTGGAAAATAATCCCAAATTTGCACATGTTTAATTGAACACTTCATGAAATACATCCTACTGAATAAGTGATCGTGTGTGTATTATATATATAATCTATTGCTACACAATCTATAAATTATGGGAAGGTGTTCTCTCTATAATGGTATAGCTCTTACTATCAACAAAATTAAACTATTCCATATGTCATATCTATGCATTTTGGGAAAGTAAATCAACTACAATTCATTTCTTTGTAAATCATTTCTAGTTCCCAATATTTAATCAATGTCCTCTTTAACGTCATTCACTGCACTCATAAATGTATCTCTTTATGTTGGTGTGCTTCCTTAATGGCTGTTTGTAGTTGTGTGACTATTGTTTTCTCTCTTTATGAAATATCCTTCTATTCAAAGATTGTTTTCTTTGTCTCCTATCACTGGATCTAAATTCAAATTTTGGTATTTGTCATTTTAGTGTGCTTTCCTTTCCATGTAGATCAACCTGATAACAAATTATGGAGAATGCAACACTAATGTCATCATAGAAATGTAATATAAAAATAGTTCACATGCTCTCATGAATCTAATGCATTGCTTTCCTTTTATGTTTTTATTCTAGAATGATTGAGAAGCCTATTTTTATCTACAGAGTTCCCAATTAGTGAATGATGAGAACATAGTATATAAAATCTTGTGCAAGTGAATTTATTTTCTCTTCCATATGTTGCACACTAGATTAAAATATGGAATACATTCTTTGATTAAGTTCATGCACATGTAAATACGAGATCCTTTATGTCAAAGTTCTTAGGTTTATTTATTCTTGAAAAACAATTGGCATTTGTAAAACATTTATTTCCTTTAATATTCATTTTTTCAACCTACATTTGTTGCTTTAGAGTCCCTTTCTCTTCAATTAGATCAATGATTTTATCAAAAAATAAGCTAAGTTTGATATCCTATGTTTATGGTAACATAGATTATTTTACATTTCATCCACGTTCAATAATTTTTTCCCATTGAGAATAATATTTTAGAAAATAAAAAACAATTATAAAATTTGTAGAAACTGCAATCTTGTTAGTATTACCTTTCCTTTGAATGCAACATGAAATGGTAATGGGACAACCTTATTCTTAGAAAACAATCATGCTATGTTAAAAAATGGGTTAGTAGAAAGAGAGGAGTTTCCATTTTTTTAGTGTTGTACTTGTTCCATAGTTGAGTATAACATCTAGGTGTATGATGTGATAACATTACATAGTGTTATTCACGGGGTGACTTTAAACATGATTGGCTAGTGATTAGCGCCCCATTATTTTTAATTGCATTCCATAACTAAAACATATAAAGAAAAATATAGACCTCATCTTCTATCTATGTCATCCCACATTCTCATTTCCCTCCAATGAAGATTCTCTTCATTGTATGGCTAGTAGTGTTTATTTGTTTGTTGTTTCATTTTTATATTGTAATTATTTTCATAAATTTAAGAAATAAGTTAGTGGTGGTAGATATAGTATTCAAGGGAATAATATTTCATAATAAAATATTTTACATAATACAAGATTTGTTGTGATGATTTCTTCCACTCAAATAAACATGAAAATTTACAAATCATTATCCCAGTCAATAATTAATATTAATGAAAAACTAGGATTGAGGAAAAAGTAACTGAATCAAGGTTAAATTTAAGAAAACATGGTTTCAAGAAGAGGCTATCTCTATCCCAAATCATGGTCCCACTTTACATGACCTTTCTATGTGTTTTGAAATGATGAAATACAATGAAATAACTTCTATAATAAATATTTATAGTGTATGTTAAGATTCTATGTGGGGTCAATATCTTTAAAAAGATTTATAAATGATGGCCAAAACTTACTCAATTTATAGGTAAAAATAATTTCCATGGAGTCATTGATGAAGTGATCATTGCATGTGGATATTTGGAAAAAAAAAAAGTGTTTTTTATGATGGTAGATGTTATTATTATTTATACATGATTTAAATTCCATTTATTAATGATAGTCATTGCTTACAATTGTAATGCCCCACATTAATAAACCAATAAATAATGATGATCATAATAATGACTATGATAATAATAAATAAATGAAATAATGAACAATAAAATTGTTAATATTAATAAATAAATAAATCTAAATAAAAAATAATAAAGAAAATATAATAAATAATATTGAGAAGATAATGAGAATAAAATAATGAATAATTAACTTAAGTTCAAAATAAATAAATAAAAACAAAGTATTAAAATAGTAAAAATAGTTAACAAAAATTAAAAAGGAATAAAAATAAGAAAAAGTAGAATTAAGAAAAAAGTTGAGTTAAGAAGAACAAAAGACAAAAAAATAGAGTTGGCATGATGACACATGGGTTGTCTCCATGAAGTTTTCCTTTCCACTTTTTTAACAAATCATTATATTTAATAAAGGAAAATATAGATGTGAGACTTTCATTATTTAGAGGAGAATTCTAGGTGAGTAGGATTCACTAGGTATCATTTTTGATTGAGGGCATGTGGCCAACTGTACAAAGATTTAATGTAGCTAACAATGTGGTTGGGTGGAGAGTAATCAGCAAAACATTGTTGCGATCAACCAAATCTGAATAGCACAACAAATATGAAATTTTCACTAAAATATATATTAATTTTACAAGTAACTCTCCTCTTCTCATGGTTTCATAAATTATCTAGCAACTAATTGAATATTTTTTTGTGTTTATTATTAATAACATTGATTTATGTAAAGAATGTGTATGTTTTAATTTTTAGTTATTACAACAAGTATCATCCTCCATGTATTATAGTTGACTTTTTTCTAAGTGGTTATTTGCTGAGAAGTGATATGTTCCCATTTTAGTATTTATTATTAGGCTTAGGATTATGTGATGAATATACTTTGGCTATACCATGGTCTTTTTTGGTGTTAGTTGGAGTCCCCTTTAAGGATGATCACTTATTGGATATTTGGTTTTTAGGGACCCATGTTTTTCTTGATGAATATATCCTTAATGTCTTATAATGAGTAATCCTTATTCAATATTAAGTGTATATGATAAATTTGTTATTATGTGTTGATGGTTTAGTTTGAATAATAGGATATGGTGTTTTGGTCTCACCATCCCTTTATGTTTGCTCATATTAATGATTATGGTAGATCTAGACACTTATGTGATTTTCTAGATTGTGATGAGTATTGATATTTATTAGTGACTGTATTAAATATTATTGATAATATCTATGATTTTTTGGTAATTATTCCATGATAGTTAGCATGATAGATTAGTCCTTGATAGTATGTTTGGTACAATACAGACTCATTGATTAACATACATAACGATATTGTACCAACCATTTGTATTTTTAATTAAAGTTATGTGGAAATAGTGATATTTGAGGATGATTTAATATGATATATATTTGTTAGGACTGATGGCATTTTAAAGTTGTTGGAAACTTGACTACACTAAGAGGGGGGCCAATCAATTTAGTGCATTCATGGATATCAATTATTTCTTTTTAGTTTTCTTTTGAATATTTATGTGAACTTCTTATCTCATAGGTAGTACATCATATAAACAAAAAATTTAATATACAACCAATATTTAACATGTAAATCACATAAAAGTCAAAATGCAAAAAAAAACAATATAAGTGCAAACCCATAAAGGAAGAAAACCAAAAATTTGTTGTTTTTGTAATTCAAAAGAAAGCTCCTACTTCCTCTATTATGTTTCTTGAGGCTCTAACCTCTATTCTATTCTGCAAGCGAGAACTTGTTGGGAAGCTCCAACTCCCACATACACAATGTTTTGTAGGCTACCACCCATAGGAGACTCCTACCTTAAAAGGCTCCAACATGTTTTTCTTCAAGCTACAAATTGAAAGTAGAATAAAATCCCCTAATACATAAAAATTATGATGTGTTGGTTTACCTAGAAAATAATTTTGAATAAGTTCATTTATGTTTCAACTTCTTATTTTCCTAAAATATTATTCACTTATTCTATTCTATCTATGTTTCTTTGTGTGAGATAACTCATGAACAGCAACTCAAATCTTCCACATACTCTCCAACCCTTAAAATTTTGCAAAACCACATATTCATATATATATTATGCTTGTTAGTATCACATACATGAATATGAAGTGAAATATTTTCCTCTTTATGTTCCAAGGATGTCTCTTAATTTCTATGCTCTTTCAAATTTTGAATAATACAAATCGATAAAATGAATTTAAAAATATTCAAATAATATTCATCCACATAACTGAACTTTAATGATTTATAAATCAAAAGCATTAACTTGGATCCTCTTGCATTACAACACATTTATTCTAATGAGAAGACCTCAACCAAATACTCCATTCAAAAATAATTTTGACTCCCATACCTTTTTTCACCTATTCTTTGTGGTTTCTCACAAGCAACTAGGATGCAACAACATATACATGATTATATGCAAATATTCACATAAAAATACAAACACAACCATAACACAATACATCAATAAGTGTAACAAGAATAATAGAGTGCATCAACATCTCCATCCATCTCTGACTCACAACAAACATTTGCCCTTTGTTCTGTTGTCAACACCTATGTTATGCTTGGAAGACCACACCTCCATAAATAAATCAACATTGCAAGCATAAAAGATATGTAATCAATTGTCCATTCAACAAATGACCATTTTCTATCATACTTTGTTTCTCCTTTATTGTCAATGAAAACTATGCCAAAAATCTCCCCCTTTGACATTGATGACAACATTGTGATCATTCCCTTTTTTTCCTAAGATGCATTTATTCTTATTGCACTATACTTATGCTTACCTCCCCCTTTAACATCAATGGAAAGGGGTATGGTGAATATTAACAAGAATATCAGAAGCTCCAATGTTTGCAAAATGTATTAGCTATAATTGATTTAGATTTCATCTTATTCACACTTGCCCCACTTGCTCAACATCATGGTATTGCAATGACCACTAAACCTATCACATGAGTGATAACTATTTCTAACAAAGCCATTCCTTTTAAGAATATGAGAAGTAAAAGAAAAAACTAGTGATCAACTCCATCACACCGTAGGCCATTATTAAATTTATAGTTCATATTTCATGGTTCATATACCATCGGAAAAGTAGATAGATGAACAACAACATGTCACTCATTTTCTCTTCAAAAAACCTTTATTGACTCATTAACATGGGAACACTCCTATGGTTTGAATACATCCTAAAATTGGTACATAATTTCATGATTAAGTGAGAGTCTTCAATCAATTAGAAGCTCCAAGAATTGATGAATCTCCTTCAACTATGTTTTAATACTCTTCAAAGCTACTTATTTCTCACATGAATAGAAGTGCATTTGAAAACCCAGAAATTCTATATCCAAAGAACACATAAGAATTTCACCCAGCGCATACAACAACAATTGGACATCCTCCAATAGTTCCTACTATTAAAACATCATATACTGATATATTTCTAGGCTAGAACATGGGTAAACTGTGATAAGCTTTCCTTAATATTCTCTTCCTAGGCTAGAATATTGGATGTCAACCCTAATCGTTGGAGTTCATGAACATCTTGTTGTGTTGGCTCGGTTTTCTACTCATTAACATCGTCTAAAAGAGGAACAGGGTTCACATCTATCATACAAAAATTTCTTGGGCGAACAAGATATGAGAGTTGATGTAAAGCCTAAACAAATCGAAATGATTTGATATCACGCGTTGTTCCTGTCAACTCAATGACACATACATCAGCAGGTTTCGTGCATCCATTCATATAGATAAGCGAAATATATTCAACTCCTGAATGGAATCTATGCTCTGACGAATTACCAGGACAAAATTTCGCAAGTATCCTCTCCGTTCCTTTTCAATTAATGACTCGCATATTTTCCCAGCTGTGACATTCACACAATTTCTAGTTGATTGCATGTTCATAAATCTTTCATAGTTTCTAATCTCCATGTCATCCTCATCGTCATTTTTCTAGTTGATTGCATGTTCATAAATCTTTCATAGTTTCTAATCTCCATGTCATCCTCATCGTCATTTTCTAGAGAAGGCACTTCTCCATGATCAAACAGAGACATAGTTCCTGCAACTCGATTGAGATAAGGACCTATTCCGAAGAAAGTTACACGAAGGTCACAACATTTCAAGGCTAATGTCATTGTACACCAGGCTAGTAGTATATGGGATAATGAAATAGAAATGAAAAACACCACTAATAGTATATGGGATAATGAAATAGGAATCAAAAACACCACTAACTTCATATGCATGTTAGTGTGGAAATTAGGAAAACTTACTCTAACAAATGTTATTCCACAGTGATCACCATGTGAAGACATTATTTCCTATCCCCTTTCGCAATGAGTTTATCAAACCATGCTAATCTATATCTTTGATAGTCATGTACGAATAAAACCTAACTCTTTTTCATGACCTCTATCTAACATTGTCTACTCTATTTGGGTTTGGCTTTTTCCTTTATTATTTGGCAATTTATTCTCTAGGATTTTATGAATTTTGTAAGACATGTGACTATTCGTTATCTATTTTCGATCATATCTTTCGTTATGTTTGTTTATAAAAATCTTAAAAAATATATGGAGGAGAATACATGGTCACCCCTATTATATTATATTATATAATGCAAGCCTTCATTTACATTCAACACGCATGTGCTCCAATTTCTCTGAGGGTGCAAGAACAATCTAGAGATTAAAGAAACTCTGGTAAAGTTGAAAATGAGTCCACCAGTAACATTAGCATTTTTATCTATTGAATTCTATCATAATACATCCAAGGGAATTTCATTCGTAGGTTCCTTGTTTGATTGCTTTCATTCTCAATGCATCGAATAAGACTGCAAAGACGACTAAAAATAGAAAATAAAATATCTCTTTCCTCCACGAAATATGAGTTAAGTGTAGAAAATTTTGGTTATAATATCTAAAACATCCATAGAGATATCCCTACACACAGATTCCTCTACTCTAACGCTACCACTGAATCCCTGGCATTTTATGCACTTTCATGAAGTTTCTTTATCCCATAATGTTTCACTCTTCACTATCATAGGATTTGTAACGATACTATACCACGACCGGTCCAAGGCATGATAGCGCTTATCTAACATCAATGTAATGTATACTATCACACCTCTTCAGGTCCTACCATGATTTCTCTCTTATCAGTTATAGGTTATGTGTAATACTATTCTCACAAGGCAGACTTCTGGTCACCTTAGATCATAACACACCCCTCTACATCCTTAGACTTATAACATTTTAACCAAAGACAGAATAACGTTCTTTATATACAATGATTAAGTAATTCCTACGTCCATTCTCTCTCAGGTATGCACCATAAATTGCCTTGTTACCCAGCACCAGAGACTGTTCCTAACATGTGAGAATCTTTGATCGCAACATCTTGGTCACTATTAACCAGTACCTTTGATTTCACAACCGGAGTAGGCAATCACTTTGACTATCCTTCAAAATAAGGGCCATGGGTATCTTCGTGCTGTTTCGTAGCACAATTTTTTGGAATCATATCGCTGCAACCAATACATCACTCCAAGTTTCATATACAGTGAGAATGTTGTAAATCAAATTTTGAAGCTGACAATAGCTGATAAGTGTCGAAATCTAATGGCTAGTTAAGGTTAACTGGGGAATTTTTTTAATCGATGAATTCTTGCAAGGCTCCAGATGCCCATAATATGATATCCTTCTTTATTTTGGATATTTTTTTTTTGTTAGAATTCATAATGTGGAAATGCCAGTTGTCCTCGGAAAGAAAATAATCTTATTTTTTTTTAGTGTATTGTCATCTACCTTCAATATGAACCACGAACACACATGTCTAATACTACAATAGGTCATTCAAGCTCAAAGAAAATTCCACTCTTAGTTTAACTAGGCATGTTTCACATATATACGCAAAGAAAACTTAAGGGAAATTATTCTAGCACTTATTTCCTTTTTAGGAATAATATTTAGTGTTTTCTTCGGTGGAAGACTCAGAAAGTAGGGTGAAAAATTACATATTTTTCCTCAATGTGTCCAAAACTTATGAATAAGGTCTTGCAATGAGAACATAGTTTAGTTGCATCGACATCTTAAGGTGCCTTCATAGTGGGAGCTTAAAAATATTTATATGAAATACCTAAATTTTTTCTGAAAGGGTTCCTTGTAATTTCTGTTGTTCTACAAATATAATTATTTGAGAAGGCTTGTAAGAAGCAAAATGGAGGTTGATGCAATGAGTGTAAATTTTCATGACTATGTTAAACAAGATTTTGGACATGTTAGTTTGGGTAATGATAAAAAGTATAAAACCATGGTAAGGGGTGAGGTTTTTATAAATCAACAAAATGGGAAACAATAGTTATTTTAGGAGGTAAGGCATGTTACACATCTCAAGAAAAAACTAATTTCAATAGGTGAGTTAATTGGTGAAGCTTGTGTAACTACATTCATAGAGAAAACCTAGAAGGTTCTTAAAGGAGCCCTAATAATAAAAAAAAGGATAAAAGGTTGGTATGTTGTATCTATGAAATGGTACTTGTAATTTTGTTAAGGCTTTAGCTTCCACACTAGAAGCTGACATATCATAGGCTCAGGCACATGAGTGAGAAAGTGATGAACATTCTTCACTCAAGAAATGTATTGCTATATACTAACCTTGTTTATTTGGATTTATGTGAGAATTGTTTTATAGAAAACATAAGAGAGTCATAGTTATTAGAGTTGGGAAGGAAAAGAAAAAACTAAAACTAGATCTTGTGCATACACATGTATGGGGACCATCTCAGGTATCTTGGTGGCTCT
>APFE030365153.1:0-14065 GCA_000404065.3 Pinus taeda
GATCCTTATTTTCTAATAATAAGAGCCCTCATAGCTCTTCAATGTATATTTCTTCCTCGATACTTCAATTCCAAAAGGATGAATTAACATCCATTTTATATACTTTGAAGTTCTTGAATCAAAGAAATTCCAAAAACATTCTACTAGCTTCTACTCTTGCAATCGAGACAAGTTTCTTCAATCAATAACTTCAACTTGAGCATAGCCTTTCCAAACTATCATTGCTTTATTTCTTATGATTTAGCTATCTTCACTCAACTTTTTATGAGATCCAACTTGGTACCAACTAAATTTACTCTATTGGTCTTGGAATAAGTTTATACTTCTCATTCTTTTCAATTTCATTCATTTTTTTATTTCATGAGATCAATTTAGTGATTATCTTCACTAGCTTCTATGAAATTATACCTTAAATTTGGATAGCAAGGATAAATTTGTATGTTCTAGTCCACTTGCTAATCTTTGTGTAGTCTACACTCATGTATCTTTATCACCAATGGTTTTTTTTTTTAAGTTATTCTTTTGGATGAATCTAGATGGTTTCTTTGTATCTTGATTTTATATATCTTCTTCTTCTTCCTTGTAGCTTGTATCTTCTAAATGTCATTTGATTGTGATTTATTGTTTTGAGGCCTTGCTTCATCTGTTTTAATATTTGTACATTCTACAATTGTGTGCAATGCTTTACTATAACATTTGTAATATTTATTGATAAATAACCAAGAAACACACCTTCATTAGCTATGGATTCAAATTTTCCCAAATCTTCATCTTCTCTCTTTATGTAGCACTTTCTCCTGAAAAATTTAAGGCATTTGACTGGTTCTAGAATTCCCTTCTGTAGATCGTAACTTGTTTTATTGTTATTGACTCTATTTGTCCCCTATTTAGAATGTAGAATACAATGTTGACAACTTCTCTCCAAAACAAATATAATAGGTTTCTTAATTAAATATTGTTCTAGCCATATTGTTTATTGTTTGAATATTCCCTTTTACTACTACATTCTACTATGGAGTTCTTACGACTGAAAAATATGTCTTTTTATTCCATGAAGCTCACAAAATTCTTCATATTCATTGGAGATAAATTCACCTCCTCAATCTTCGCTCAAGAACTTGATTTTTATATCAGTTTCATTTTCAACCAAGGCTTTGAAAGCTCTAAATTTCTCAAATTCTTTTGATTTTTTCTTTAACACAATCCATGTCATTATTGAGTAATAATAAATGAGCTACATGAATTAATTTTCACCTTATAGACTTTCTGTTCTTTTAGGCTGACAAAGATCTGTATGAACAAGTTCCAAAGGCTTCATTGTTGAGTACTCTGTCTTGAAGATTATTTTTGTTCGCATTGTTTGCAAAGAGTGTTTAAAGGTTCCTGGAACTTTGGCATGTCTCTCACTACTCTTTTATTGTTAATTTTCTCTACATTGTGAAAGTTCATATGGCCCCATTCTTCTATTCCGTAAACAAATTTAGTCTCTTTGTCCCATATAGCATTTTCCTCTCTCAATATTATTGAGGATACATACATTTCTTGATGTTATATTTGCATATGAAATCAATTATAATGTGCCCACCTTCCTTATCTCACAACCTTGAGAATGAAATCTGAGGGTGTGCCTTGATCACACATTTAACTAACACTAAGAATATTATGTTTCAAACCTTCAACATACAATACATTTTCTATTTTAGTCTTTCCATATTTTATATTAGGAGTACCTTTCCCAACTATCCTTATGGTACCATTATCTTCGAATTTCACACTACCTCTATTAACTTTTTTATAAGTGAGAAACATTCTCTTGTCATCTGTCATCTGGTTTGAACATCCATTATTAGTGTTCCACTGGTTTCCTTTGTTTTTGGAATGAAGTGTAACTTTTACAAGCATATATTTTTCCTTATTTATCTGTTGTTTCTCTTTCCTCTTTTTCGAAACTTTTGTGGATTATTTTGCAAGGGCATATTCTTCCCTATTTTGTCTAGGATTCTATAATATCACTTCTCCAAAAATGTGCTATGTGTCCATAGTTGTTTAACTTATAACATAAAACATTACTATTAAATAAAGGGGAACATGGATTAGAAAGTTTATTTGAAAACCCATAAGTACTTTTTTTCCATGCATGATTATTTCTTGCATCTACTCTACAATTTATTGTTTTATGACAAAATTGATAGCAAGAAAAATATTGACCAAACAAGAAATTTTCGTATCGAGTTGTGCATGGCCACCTATATGGAAAAGACCATCCAAATTAATCCTTGTGAGAAAGGTTGGGTTTCTATTGGACTTCATTTTATTTCTTCATGTTTACCTTTTTGATGGGGATTTTGAGAACATCAACATAGCTTCTATATTTTCCTTCATTTTATTTATTTTCTTACTTTGTGGATTAATAATTTGAATCATATTAAAGAGTATTCTATTGGAATTATGTCTAATGTGTTGTTCTTGATGTCAACCTCATGGTCTTGTCACACACTCTTGTCACATAATGTAACATCATGATTAAGTGTAAAACTGATGTTCTTAGCTAGATCTTAGATGGAGAATGCGACCTAATGATTACATAGGTGTTGGAAGAGTCCTGATGGTTACAAAGAAGCTATAGTGGTTTGTTGAAGTGTTTCAGGTAATATAATTTTTTTTACAAGTGATACAAAGGAGGAGGAAGTGTATTGGTAGCTTAGTCATAGGTTACATCTGAAACATAATGAAGAATTTGAAGTTTGTGATGCATACACTACTTTTGTGAGGTAAAGTCATGTACATACACACGTATCAAGAAAACGAGTCACGTATGCAACCTTTTGCATGGAATACAAACCCATGAGAATTTTCCATGGTAATATCCTAAGGTTGTGAGTCAACAATGTCTATTTGATCCTGTCAATAATTACCGTCAACAAATCCTAGCAAATTTCCTGTGGTATTGTTAAGGAAAAATGGTTATAAAAGGAGGAGTTCAAGCAATTGTGTGCGCATCCTTGATGAGATATTCAATGTGATTTGGTGTGGAATAGGTGTGCACCAAGGCAAAAGGATTGAATATTATATGGGTGTGTAGATCTAATGCAAATCAAGGAGATAATGCAAGGCAATGCTAGATCTAGTATTTGCAATGACTAAAAAATGTTCATCCATTTGTTGCAGGGGTTAGATACTGAGCAATATTTAGATATGAATATTTTGATCTGGTTCTATTGAGAGCTCATTCTTTATCTTGCAGAGACTATTGATCATTGGACAATAAATCTAGTAGCATCAAGTTTGTGATCTTATCTTTCTTTATATACTCGAGTAAAATTGGATGAGATGAATTGATGCTATGATTTTTTGGGTAGATGTATGTTATTGTATAAATCTTCGTTAGAAATTAAGATAGTGGGTCAAAATTTGTCAGTTCTAAGTGTGCTAGAAT
Source organism: Pinus taeda (assembly GCA_000404065.3). NCBI lineage: Eukaryota > Viridiplantae > Streptophyta > Pinopsida > Pinales > Pinaceae > Pinus > Pinus taeda. Next base: position 3,437 of record APFE030365153.1, read on the forward strand.
AGAATTGATGAATTATGACCTAAAGTGTTAAATGATTAATATTTTTTAAGATATGTACACTGGTCTTATTCCTAAATAATGCATATATACACGTATCTCCTTAATAAAAATAGTGTATATATTATGATTTGACAAATTTTTGAATGAAAATGGTTGTATGCAGGGTAAAGAACATAGGCTTATACATTTGATGTTAATAATACTGTTGTTTTCCTTTTGTCTTCACGGTTTCATATGATGATGCTGCTTGTCTTTATTATTGAAGGGTTTATGGTGAGAGAGTCTTATTCTTGGTGAATTGAGTATTGTGATAGGGGGTTGACAGTGGTTTATAATCAGTCATATCAGTGTACGCAGGGATTTGATTTAACAATATCAATGTATGCAACATCAGTGTGTTGTTTTGATAGTGTTGGAAAAGACTTGAATATTTGCTAATATTATGAACTTGAGTTTGTTGTTGTTCACATTATGTGGAGATATGATTTACAGTTGTTGAATTTACTGAAAGGGATTTTTGCATTGATTAAGTTTCTTGTGTCTTGATGGTTCATGAGCATGGATTTGCAAAGATTTATATGTTATGAGTTTACACTTACTGATGATGATTATGATGATGTGATGTCTCTTGTTGTTGCTACTGTTCATATTATACAAAGGCTTGAAAATGATGTTACATATTGAAATGGATTAAGAATGGTAGATCTTGTTGCTTTATGTATTTAGAGAAGATTTTGATCTTGTAGATAGTCTTTTTGCTTGACAAGTATGCTAATGTGCATGAGAGAAGGCTCTAGTTTGATTTATGAGTAAAGATTTAACAATTTTAGAGCTTAGCTTGGTATATTTGTTTAATAAAAAATATGGTTGTAGAGGGGTGATTAATATTCAGTTATTCAGTTTGAAAAATGTTAAGTTTTAGAGACGTTATCAATATTCAATGATTGAACATAATGGTAGGCGTGGGTCTAGTATGAAAATTGGATGAACATGTCTTGTAGGTTTGTGTTTGAGACCTATGGATCTAGTGTGAAATATTATGAAATGTGGTCCACAATGGTGTTGAGGGTCGGAACCCTCAGTGAAGGAGTAGGAGATTCCTTCCGATAGGAGCTCGTAAAATTGATCAGGGAGTAGTATCTTCCTTCTAGTCGAAGTTGGATAATTTTTGGAGGTTGTAGCCTCCTACAGGTAGGATCCTGTGCATTGGTAAGATTTTTCACCAATGCAACATGTAATAAATATTTTCTTCATAATAAGAAAGAAGGAAAAGATGACAAAAACGGTGGTTTTCTCCGAATTGAGTTTCCACCTAAAAATATAGTGTCCCTATGTGTTGATGTGTTAACGATGTGTTTCACTCATATGATTTAGATGCACTTATGTTTAATGATGTTGCACATGCCTTGAAATTCTACATAATATGAGTAATGAGATAATGATTGATGAAAACAGTGACAAGATAAATATTTTGTATATATGTGTTTTGGATTCATTAAAGTAGTGTACATACAAGGATTGTATAAAGAACAATAGCATACAAATTTATGAATGTGAATTTGAAGATTAATTGAAATGAAATATTTATTCACCACCCCCCCCTCCCTCACTTTCTCAATATTTCTAACAATTGGTATCAGAGAAAATCTCTCTAGTAAAGCTTAATTGATTGAGAGTATATTAGGGACCATGGGAAGGAAGCATAAGAATAAGTTAGTTCAAGAAAATTGTGATAGTGATAGAAATGAATCACATGTGGTAGGAATATCTACAATTATCGATGAAGGACAATTAGTAGTGGAACAAGCCAAGCTAGAAACTATGGATATAAAGGTATGATCAAACTTAATGATACTACTTATTAGGATTGGAAATAAAATATTAATTCTAGGTTAATAACCCTTGGATCTGATGTTTGGCATTTAGTTTGTAATGGTTGCACAAAAGCTCCCTTATCTGGCCAAGAATTGCAAAAGAATGGTCAAACATTAAATGAAATCTATAACGACCTATCTTGGTCCGAGTTTGAAAAAATCATGCAATATGAAACCACAAAGGAGGTATGGGATAATTTGTAGGCCATCCATGAAGGAAAGGGAAAACCAACATGTTCATCAGGTAAAATAGTAGGTAATCTTTTTTATGAAACATTAAATGAATTTGAAGAAAGTTATAGTCTACCTGAAGATGAATGTGATCATGAAACAATCCTTTCTATATTTGATGGAGTTACTAATTCAAAAGAAGAGAGGTTAGGGGAAGTACTTAAACTTAGAATAAAACTTGTTTCTTCTTTGAAAATGATTCACGATCATGAGATTAAGTTGTAGAAATATTAAAACATGAACCATGATGAATCCATAACTACTGCAACAATTACAGAACAACTTAATATAAAGAAACAATATTGCGAAGGACTTGAAGAAAAGATTATCTCTCTCAAATATAATCTTGAAAAGTAAAATAAAAGAAATGAGGAGCTACTTCAAGCATTTGAAGAACATGAAAATAGTCTAAAAGAAGAAATCATCGATTTAAGAAGACAGTTGGAAGAGACAAAAATAGGAAAGGAGGATGAGGTAAGCATATTAAGAAGTAAATTAGTAAGAGAAGGACAATCATTTGAGATTTAAAGATAGTACCAAGATATTCAATAGCCTTATTAACATTCAAAGGTCTCCCTCCATCAAATCCGGTCTTGGTTTTCATGAAATTGTGAAGGGACAATCCATCTCACAAGCTTGTGTAGGAAATTTTGAGGATAACAAAGCATATTATGAAATTCATTGTAAAGAATTAAGAAGTAAACTAAAGCAAGAACCAATATAGGTGAACTTTCAAAGGAAATAATTTTATAGAAATAAAAATCCATTCTCTCTTTTGTTCAATGATATTGAATGTTTTATCTGTCATAATTTTGGACACATTATAACTGATTGCACAAAGGAATTGTTTAGACCTCTAAATATTCTCTCCATAAGAAGATCATCGGTTCCAAAGTATTGACGTTTCTTTTAAGGGTATTATTTTACATGCAACTTTTATTTGGTCATAAAGCTATTAGTTGCATAAATGAAAGAAACATGAAGCAAAAATATTATGACTCTCTTTCCCCCTTCTCTGGTCACATAAGGTGTTATACATGCAATAAATTGGTACATTTAGCAAAAGAATGTAGAAACAACTCAATGAATTCATTTAGACATTTCTGAAAACAACTAGAGCCTATCTAAAACAAGCAACCATACAAAAATATTATTATTGAAACACCGAGAAAGATGAATCCATCAACGCTCCTCATATTAAGGAAAAGGAAGAATACCAAGTGAAGTGTGGCCTTTCTCTGTGTGCAATAGAAGAATAAGATAAATGGTATATAGATAATGGATGTTTTCATCAAATGTATGGAAATAAGAGAAAATTTATCTCTCTCAAGAAATCAAAATGTGATAAAGTAATTCTTGTAAATAGTGCACCAGCAAAGGTATGAGGAAAAGGTAGAGTTGATATTGATGTTAAAAATATAGATGCAACTAATGTATTGTTTATTGATGGGGTAAAGAAAAATGTTTTAAATGTAGGTCAAATAGCTGCTAAAGGGCATGTGGTTATATTTACCTCAACGGGATGAAAAATTATAGAATAAGACACTGAAATGATTATGATAAAAGGATTCAGAAATGCAAACAAAGTATATGTATTAAAAAAAATACGAGAATAAATAAGAGGTCAATATCCTCTTCTTCAGATTCAGAGTAAAGGAATATAGTCCCCATTGCTTCCTGTTATACCTAATACACATATTTTAAAAGGATTACAAAAGTACATGTGGAAGAAATGATAGCTTGAGGGTAATCAGGTCCACTGGATTAGTTTGAGGTGCACGATCTTAAGGGGAGTTATGCATGTGTGCTATTTCATTAGTTCAATGATGACGGTTTCATATGTTGCTCGATTAATCTTTTTGTGATTATTTATGCTACTAATTTTTCATCTAGTGAGTTTATTGGGATTAGTAAAATGTATGATAGCTTCATGGGGAGTTGTGGCTATTTTCTTCTGAGAAAAAGTTAGTGTTTTATATTGTATACACGCTTCTTATGAAGGATAGTTGTGTACATATGCTAGTCTTCCCTAAACAATCACGAATTATCTTTTGTGGTGATGAAGGAGTGGCATAGTTTTAGGGGGAGCTTCTCATATGCTTCCAACAATTCATGTTTGGCATTATGGTTTTGACATTGGTTTGTTGCAGAAAATTTTCAATCTATTGATGATGCTTATATGTTTCTTAGGAATGAATAAGAGGGTGTTAATTCATGATGAGGTGTTGCAAAATCTTATATTTTTGTTGTTATTGATACAAATCAATCACAACAACAATATAAGATTTGACAACCACTCATTGTGGATTAACACCCTCTAGTTCATTCCTAAGCAGCATATAGAACAATGTAACCTATCAAATAGGAACTGTAAACTCAAAACAAGAACTCTATCCAAAAAACCACAAAAGAACATGAAAAAAATATGAAAACAAAAAGTGTTGGTGTTTAGAATAATGTTGTTTGTTGTTGTTTGTTGTTTTTTTTGTTTTTTTTTTTTTTTTTTCTCTTCGGGGTAAATTTTCAACACTTTTAAAAAAAATGGTAGTAAAAGCGAATGAAAACCATTTTTTTGGTACAAAAAATACCTTGAAAACAAAGGGTGTTGATGTTAGAATATCATATTTTTTTTGGAGGTAAAATTTCAACATTTTTTAGCAATAGAATTAAGAATAAAATATCATGACTCTAAAAATCATTACAATTCCAACAATTATTGATTTAAGAATACAGTTGGAAGAGACAAAAAGAGAAAAGGACGATGAGGTAAGCACATTAAGAAGTAAATTAGTAGAAAATGACATGCATTTGAGATTTCAAGATTGTACAAAGATATTGGATAACCTTCTTTATATTCAAAGGTCTCCCTCCATCAAATATGGTCTCGATTTTCATGACATTGTGAAGGGAGAATCCATATCACAAACTTGTATAGGCAATTTTGAGGATAAAAAAGCATATTTTGAAAATCATGGTAAAGAATTAAGAAGTAAATGAAACCAACAACTAAGAAAATTTAAACTTCAAAGTAAATCATTTAATAACCATAACAATCTATTCTCTCCTTTGGTCAATGATATTGAATGTTTTATATGTCATAACTTTGGACACATTATAGTTGATTGTAGAAAGAAATTGTTTAGACCTCCAAATGTTCTCTCCATAAGAAGTGTAGAAAAGCTTGTATATTCACAAACTCATGCAATGTACTAAAGCACATGACAAGAATCTACTTCTACTTTCAACCCAAAGCCAATATATCGATGAAAACAATATGAACAAGAAGAAGATAATCAATGGAGCATAACACAAGATGTATCTGGGAAAAGCAATTACTAGAAACTCCGATATCTAGATTGCATATATCAGAAACACGAGTGAAGATACAAAAAATTTTCTCACTAGAATAATTCTGCACAAGTATGTTCAACTCCTTTAGCTCACAAGTTACCTCAAGCCAAATCCTTAGCCTATTCAACAAGTCTCCAAGCCCCTAATCTCTTGCGCAATTCCTAGGATGAAATTCATGCTTCCAAAACTGTGCAATCCAAACATAGGATCAATATCTGATGCGTTCAAGATATTTAAACTCCAGTAAATGATACAACTAATAGTACATTGTCCCTGCACTCTAGTCTCAACAGGGTCTTTCTTATAATCGACATGCATGCTTTTCTGATGAGGGGATCTCTAGTTAACAAGAGTAACACTTGTGGATGCACTAGTGCACCAACTGACTTTTAACTCTCTATTAATTCCACAAACAGTTTGGAACTAATTTAACTGAACATAACTCAGTAAACTAAGTGATCTAATTTCAAACTCAATTTAAACTCATACTGGACCCCTAAAATTTAGGGATAACATATACATGACTACAGAAAGACTTCCAAATCGAAATTCCTAAGCTAATTAAGTTAATTAAACTTAATTAACTATTTACAAGTTGCTATGAGAATAGAATTCGATTTTAATTCTTATTTTAATTCAAGGACAAATTAAACGAGATTTTCTTGTTGCCATTTCTCAACACTCCCTCTCAACAAGAAAGGGATTATCAGCTACCCCGATTTTGTCTCTGTGAAACTCAAATTTACACCTTGATAATGCCTTTGTCAAAATGTCAACATCTTGCTCATCCATGGGAATGTACTCTCAGAACATAATCCACCTCAATACACAATCTTTGAGATGATGAATTTGGATATCAATATGCTTGGATTGATCGTGAAAAAATGGATTCTCAGAGAGTTTGATACAACTCGGATTATCATAGTAAATCACAGTTGGATCCATCTACTAACCATATAAACCAACCAAGATCTTCCTCATTTAGATTACCTCACATGCTGCCTAACTTGCAACCATGTACTCGTCCTCTGTCAAACTTAGTGTAACCGATCTCTGTTTCCTGCTATACCAAGAAATTGTTGCTAACCCAATATTGAAGATCCCTCCTAATGTGCTCTTCTTGTTGGATGGACTCCCTACCTAATCTGCATCAGTGAAGGCTTGAAGCTTCTCTCCCTCTATCCATCTATACCATAATACATACTAAGAAGTGCCCTTGAGGTATCTCAACACATGCTTTGCCACCTTCCAATATAGCTTGGTAGGCCTAACCATCGCTCAACTAAGCTGGTTAATTGCATAGCACATATGCGGTCATTTTTCATCAAGTACATGAGTAAACCCACAAGCTTCCTGTAAACATTAGCTTCCACTAATTCCCCTTAAGGAACATCTTCCTCCCTCCAGTTACCTGCTAAAAGAGTCTCCATGGATTTGATTCTCTCCATGTAGAATCTCTTGAGTATCTCGTTGGCATACTTTCCCTGAGAGGCAAACAAATCCGCATCTCCCTATCATACCTCCATGCCAAGAAAGTAATGCATGAGCCCCATGCCTTTCATCTCTAACTCTCTTGCAAGGTACTCCTTGCAAGACTTAATCAGCTGATCATCACCTGCCAGTATGAGATCATCAACATAAAGTAAAATTATCAACAATTTACCTTCCACAACTATGTGGAATAGGTTCGCATCCGCTTCACTCTTCATGAAGCCCAACCTAGTGAAGTAGCTATCTATCCTGGTATACCAAGCTCGGGGTGCTTGCTTCAACCCATACAACACTTTCTTGAGTTGACACACATGCGACTCACAATCAAAGGTCTCAAAAAATTTAGGCTTCTCTATGTATACCTCTTCCTCAATCATGCCATTAAAGAAGGTTGTCTTTACATCCATATGATGTATCTTCCAACCCATATGTGCTGATAGTGCCAATACAGATCTGATTGATGAGTACCTTGCAATAGGAGAAAAGGTCTAATCATAGTAGATTCCCCCTACCTAAGAAAATCCACAAGCCATAAATCTAGCCTTATGCTTCTCCACACTACCATCTACAACTTGCTTTACCTTGTAAATCCAACGAGAGCTCACCACTGACTTGTCCTCCGGTCTCGAGACCACATCCCAAACACTATTACGAACTCTGGAGTCATACTCCTCCACCATGGCATCAACACAAATTAGCTACTGCATTGCTTCCTTAAAGGTAGATGGCTTTGTCACAACACATTCGCCCATAAGAGCCGTGTATCTAGTGTACCTCTTAGGTGATCTCCTCTACCTGTGATGAGAAGTGGGTTCTCCCACATTCTCTCGCATCATCAAACAATCTATTAGCCTCTCTGGTGTGCTTTCCTCCCTCTGGAAGACTTTTCTTGAGTGGATGTTTCCACTCTCATATCCTATGCATGTGGATGCTCCACATTAATATGAGGCACCTCAAACTTAGGAGCTAAAATCTCATCATCCTCATGTAGCTCAAGCGCCCTCTCAAGGGAAACTCACACGGCCTTTTTGTCATTGAATCTAACACCCCTATGAACCACTGTCATCCTACTGGTCGACAAGTACACCCAATAGTTGTGAGGTGTATCAGTGTACCCCACAAATATCACCAACTCTGCTGTAGGCTCAAGCTTCTTCCATGCATCTTGGTCACATGGTAATAAATCGATGACCTAAAAATCTTGAAGTGACCAACATCCAACCTCTTACCAGAATAAGCCTCCTCTAACATCTTCATCTCAAGTATCTGATGTGGGCTACGGTTCTAAACATAAGTCATTGTGTTGCATGCCTCAATCCACAAGTTTAGTGGTAGGCCCTGACCATGCAACATCGCCCTCACTTCCCCTTCTATGCTTCTATTCTTCCTCTCAGCCACCCCATTCTACTTGAGGGTTATGGGGTGTCATCAACTCCCTTTTAATCCCTTCCGCTGCACATAAGTTATTAAACTCATTTGAGACATACTCACCACCATTATCACTCTATAGAGCTTTAAAATTCTTGCCTGACTCTTTCTCCACCAATGCTTTAAACTCACAAAACTTTGTGAAGGTTTTATCATTTTTCTGTATGAAAAATATCAAGAATTTACGAGAATAATCATCAACAAATATAACGTAAAACCTATGTTTGGTCGTGGATGCTGTCGAGAATGGTCCACACACATGTGAATGGACATGCTATAGAATATCCTCTGCTCGACTATATTTATCATGAAAGGAAGACTTGGTGTATTTTGTTGAAGTATAACCCTTGCTTGTATCAAAATTTTCAACGTACCTTTGGGAAGACCGGTAGAGATTTGCTGAAATATCTTCAAAGCCCCATGATGCAAGTGGTGAAATCACCTGTGCCACAACTCGCCAACATCTTGACTCTACACCCTTTCTATTTTGTGCTCAAAGAAACACACTCTTCTACCTCTAGGTTATAGATATTCCTCACTTGAATCCCTATTTTCTTTACTTGATCTGTGTCTATGTGTCGAAGGAAATCCTTTCCTTTCGAGAAGATCACATCATAGCCTCTATCCGCAAGCATGGAAATGGATACAAAGTTCTTCTTTAGCCCAAGAATATACATAACATTCTTCAAGGTGAGTGGAGCCCCATGCTCCCACTGAAAAGTAATCGAGCCAAATCGAGTAACGTTATACTTCCCATCATTACCGATCTCAATATGCATATGGAGATCTTTCTCCTACAGGTCACTGAATAACTCCTTGTTTCTAGTCATGTGGAATGAAGCTCCACTATCTAAGTACCATACACTTCCCATCATTGATGACACCATGCAAGCAATGAGGGAAAATTTCAATTTGAATTGAGAGGCCAAAGCCTCACCCGCCACTCCTCATGAGGACTTCTTCTTAGACTTCTTGAGTGAACAATTTGTAGAAAAATGGCCCTACTCTTGATAATGAAAGCACTTAACTTTTGTCATGTATTTCTTCTTACCTCCACAATAAGAATCCAATTTAGAATGAGAAGATTTCCCTTTCCCCTTATCCGCCTTAATCGCTAAGGCACAATTCTCTTCATCATCAGTCTTTGATGAAGAGTCATCCCTGGTGTTCCTCCTGATGTCTCCCTGCATCAAATATGACCATAGTTCCCAATCCGACAACTTCTCCCAAACATTGATTTAGTCCTGATAACTATGCCAACTCTTTGGGAGTCATAGAAGAGAAAGACTTACCATATCATCCTCGATAACTGTGATTCCAACACTTCCAAGTTCATCACGACACTGAGTGAACTTGGTCAAGTATTTTGGAATCATCTTGCCTTTCTCCATTTTGATTTTTCAAAGTTTGTCCTTCAATGCCAATTTCCTTGGTCACTACTATTCGAATACAAGTCCATCAATGTTTTCCACATAGCATACGAAGTTTCCTTTCCATGGAGACTCAAGAAAATGTGGTCTCGAACTCCCTCAAGGGTTATTCGCCTCGCCTTCTCCACACACTTCTTCCATTCGGCCAAATTCTGTGCATCTGATGCTATTGGCTTAGGAGTTTCTTGATTAATGAATTCCTTCAAACCATTATCCTCTAGCACAACCTCCATTCTGTCCCTCCAGGCTATAAAATTTGAGCTACCTTCCAAGGCAAACTCAAGCCGTAAACTGTAGAATGCCATCTACCGATCCTCAAGTATGAATGAAAAATTTGAATTTCACTTGTAACCCAAAACTCAAAACTTCAAAATCTCCTCTAGTACATTGTTCTCAGCTCCGATACCATGTAGAAAAACCTGTAGATTCACAAGCTCATGCAATTCACTAAAGCACAGGACAACAATTTGCTTCTACTTTCAACTAGCGGAAGCCAATAGATTGATGAAAACAGTATGAACAAGAATAAGATAATCAATGACGCATAACACAAGATGTATCTGGGGAAAGCCACTGCTTAAAACCCCGCTATATGTATTACATATATCAGAAACATGAGTTAAGATACAAAGTTTTTTCTCACTAGAACAATTCCGCACAAGTATTCTCAACTCTCTTAGCTCACAAGCTAGCTCAAGCCAAATCCTTAGCCTATTCAACAGAACTCCAAGCCCCTAAGCTCTTGCGCATTTTTTAGGATGAATAACTTGTATTTAAAGGGAATTCATGCTTCCAAAACTATGCAATCCAAACATAGGATCAAT
>APFE030365153.1:24419-51668 GCA_000404065.3 Pinus taeda
TGCCTGTAAATATGTCAAAATCTAAACAAAACAGTCACACATTAGCAAAGCTCACTTGATCATGCTTAATGACATCTAATGTAATGATCTGGGTGGTTTTACAGGGAAAATCAGGTGAAAGAGAGAGATAGGTGATGAGAAACAGTAGATAATAGTAAATGATGAGGTGTAGGTTAGAGGCTCTACACTAACGTAAAGGGAGCATCCAGGGCTTTGACTACAGTTTACCATCATCTGAATCTTTCTGAAGCTATCTGAACTCTGAATCAAGGTGTCTCTCACATATTCTACCATTGTAATCTAATTTTTGAAGTTGTTGGGTTAAATTGCCGATCACATAAAATGAAGTATTTTGCATGAAATCAGATGGTCACCTGGAAGATTTCAGCTCCACAAATTTGTTGTAGATATTAACAAGATATGGAAGCAGGGAAAGCTTGAATGTTTACCATAAAATGAACATGCAGACTGACTTGTATTTGTAGGTGATTGTGACATACATATAGATATATCACTATGTTTGTGCTACAAGAGGTTGGCATGATTTGGCTGATTGATATAGATGAACAATGTGTTGTCATGATACTTAAGAATAACTTGGAATTTTGAATTGATGATTGAGATGTGTTTTGAATGTAGATCTCTCTACGAGCGAATTTGGACTTGACCTGATGACTAATGATCTGATTTAATGATTGTTAATTTTCCCTTATGTCTATGCTATGTGAGAATAATGACTTATGTGAGTATTCGAAAAATAAATGATTTGTATTGGACTCCTCGTTCCTATCACAATGCTTGAGGTAATGATAATTGTTATTCAACATGGAAATGTAACCTGCATGACTCATCCTTGGTATCTGCATTTGCACAAACTGATAGAAATGACTTGTATTATGATTATGATAATGAATTGATAATTTTTGGATTGATAATGCATGGTTGATGACAACTTTTTGGAATAATAATAAATGAAGTCACGACTCGATATGAGCTCTCACTGTATCATAGTTGAAAGAATTGATATTGTGATGTTGATGACTTTGATTATGGTTGTGATCTAAATTTTAAACTTTGATAAGCTGACTTTGTTGATGTGATGGTACAACATTGATTTATGTAATGATGGCTTAGATAGGAATTATGCTTAGAGCATTGCATGAAGCAAGATCCCCGATCCAAACATGTCTATATTTGAGAGTTATCTAATGAAGTCAGGATTATGAGTTCCAAGTTATGGCTATGATTTTGATTATGGTTTTGGTTTTATATCCTAATGGTCTACCCTTGACAGGTGATGAGCCTCTGATGATCTAATAAGAGGGAGATAGATTTTGAAGCTCGAAAATATGTATCATGGCATGATGAATCAATTTCTGGAATTTGGAAAAGAAATTCTATATTGCAAAGCTATTGGGAAACAATTTTGAATAATGAAAATGCAAATCCTTGGATACTCTGATTTGAAGTTCAAAGATGTTGTTGAACTTGACATGACACCCGATTGTTGATTGAAGCATTGATGTTCTCTTCTGAACATCCATATGTATATATATGATGTGCATAGAACTTGAATAAATTCATAAGTGAGCCGCTTCATTCACATAAAGTTGCCACCAAGGATACTTTAAAAGTTCTGCATGAGATATTCTATTTTTGAGGCCGAGATAGTTCTCCTATGATATATAACTGAATGGATGTATTTTTTTTTATAGAGATTATTATTAAGCACATTTGGATGTTGCTTTAGTATAATATCTTCCATGATATATTGGATGAGAGGTCCATAGTACGATTGAGGATGAGTACGATGTTGCTAGCATGGCTAGCTGTGAGTTTGGATGAAGAAGCTTCTTAGATATTTATTTGAGCATGATCAGGATATGACATGGATACATTGTGATGACATAGAGTGATATTCGATTGGCAGAAAATCCCATATTTATAGTTGGACTGAGATGCTCTCATATATTGAGACAGTGCAGCTATTCAGAACAAGCTCAGTATTGTGGTTGGCTCCTCCTTGAGAGGGAGGATGATTATGGTATCATTTTGAGATCTATATGATTATTTATGTTCTAACATGATATGTGATTTAATGTCCTATATGAACACGAAAAAAATTATATTGAGACAAGCTGATACCATATTTGAGTATGATGAGAGCAGTGCTGATTGAGGACACTGAACCAACCCTTCCTCCCTGTATGAGCTTCCAGGGTGATGATTTGAGATAGAGGGCCCTCGGGGTTGAGGGAACTATTGACAATAGGGTATGAACCATATCTGTTACCCATACAGTTGAATATGCTGCTCCCCTATCTTCAGAGGGTTGGAGAATGTTGCTCCCCTATCTTCATAGGGTTGGTGAATGTTGCTCCCTTGTTTGGTCATTATAGAGTATAACCAGTTGGCATCATACCCCACAAGCAGGGCTTGTCGGAATTACTGCTTCTCATTTTGCCAACGATGTGAGAGTATACTTGGGGTGTACAACCCAAGTCGATTATGATGCAGGTGTTCTACCACATGATTATTCAGGGTCATCGATGGGAATATCAATAGGAAATAGGATGGGTTGAGATAACGATGTGCGATTCCAGGTTGATATTAAGCTCCCTGATGAGATCCCAGGGTTGAGATGTGCTCCCCTGTGTGTTTATATATCCTATTTCTTGATATGGGTTTGTATATGTATAGCTCCCCCATGAGATTTCGGGTCGAGATGTGCTCCCCGATATGGTTACAGGTTGAGGTGTGCTCCTTTATATGATCTCCAATGAAGATTGATGATCATATTCTAGGTAGTAGCTCATTGGTAGAGATTCCAGGTAGTAGCCTCATGGATAGAGGGTGGTAGCTTAAGCTCCCCTCTGGTAACAAATTCTTCTTCTTCTAGATTCATGAATGTTCAACATACGAGCAGGAACAATCAAGAGATTTGCAGGAATAAGTAAGGGATAGATCGAGATGTACATTGATGATTTTTTATGATGAGATACTTGAGGTGGTCATGGCACGATGACTACATGAAAGATATGATCATGGATGATACATAATGACACTTGAAGACACAAGAATGGAATATTGATCGATGGGCAAATATTTGTAGTTGGAATTCTCCCTAGTTGAGAGGGAGTGTTAATTTTTGCTAATGCAATCAAATTTCACCTTGGACAACTCATATGACCTAGGTAATGATTTCATTAGATTCCTTTTTTTGAGAGGAAAAAGATTGACCTAAATATCACCTTTTTGTAAAAAAGAAAGTTGGAATTGGAATTTATTTATTCACTCATGTATATTGGGTTAGGTCGGCCCTAAGCATGTGTTAAATTGGATAGGTCGGCCTCAACCCCAAGTGGACCCTAATGAAATATTATAAACATAAGATACCTCAAGTTCATTTGGACACATTGTTTAAGGCATTATATATTGTCTTATTGTCTTGGTTCACACAGTTCTGTCGGAGGAAAGTTCACGCAAGGGTCTGAAATATCAAGGGTGAAGCTCGCACTAATCTAAAGTTTTCTAATCCTTGGACGCTAGCACAAAACTAGGGATTTTAGTCATTGGACACTAGCACATAGTGGTTAAGACAATGTCTAGAAATCCCTAGACGTTGGCACACAATGTTTATGGGAGTGTCTGGGAGGCTAGGGTTTCCATTACTCAGTTTGTTCCCTAAACACATGCACAATTTGGTCCTGAGAGCATCCAGGATGTCGTAAATGTTCACACAAAAGCCTTATGATAGAATATAGGGTTTGAGGTATATTTGGGTATGTTTTATGCCAGACGCCCTCATCCAGTTCACCTAGGAGCGTCCAGATCCGTTCTGGACTTAGTCTTCTAATTCTGCAGAGAGCATCCAGGACTGCTATAGATGCTCACATAGCTCCTCCTCCATGCATCCGAGACTCAAAGATGATATTTTAGTATTCCAAAGAATCTTCGCAGTGACAAAAATGTTTATCAATATGAAATAGTTGACTATAGTTAGTGATAACAAATTACAACCATTAGAATGAGGGTTTTGATTATAAGCATGATTAGATTTGTTTCATGGATATCATAGTCAATTTTTTACATAGAAAAAGTTATGGATAATTGTATGCTCTTTTTCTAAAAACATTGATGATGATCTAAGAAGAAGAATATTTGGAATTGTTTTCCCCATAGTGGGTTTTTCCATGGTCTAAGACCAATCCTAGTGTTTCTCTGTGTGCGTGTTTTTCTTCTATTATTCTTTTATGTTCCGTTGCATTGATGATAATGATGTTTTTCTTTCTATATAATTGCACATGCTAATGATTAGTGGTGTAGATAGGAATAATGTAACGATGATATGGGGTGAACTTAATGTATTAATGAATAAATGCAATTATCAAAGAAAAGAACAATGTAGTCCTATGAAAAATTAACACACACATGCATAAATCCCCCTGAGATCATCCAATTCAAACTAATAATGTGGACTTGATTGTCCTGAAGCTATCATTTGTTGCACATGCACTTTTGTAGTCCTTCTAAAATATATGCATCCGATATAATATGAAGCACTGGGGTCACTATGTCATGATGTTGCTATAGAGAGTTGATTCATGGTGTTTGTTGGTATTTAATATATTGTTGATCAGTTTTATATTGATGTTATACTTGAAAGTCTTTTGGATGCTGTCAAAGGTTTTCATTCATATACCATTGATAGCTCCACATATTTCCTACCTAGATCCTTGTTTATGGGTGATATTTTGAAAGTATACATGTGCTATCATACGTCATGTATTGTTGTTGCTACATATCAATATTCATGGATTCCATGTAATTTTCATATCTCATAGCCATGTATCATCAATGTTCCATATTTTGGTGTAACAATGATGAATACATCCATATTGTAAACATTGTCAAATTCAGCCATGTATGGGATACTGAGGATCAAAGTCATGTCATGTATGTAATCACATTGCTTGGGATGATGGATGCAAACTTGGGTTCATGGAGTCATTGGTTGATGATAGTCATGCTTAGAGAAGAGGTTCGTATGAGTCATATGTACTTATGTACAACCATGCATTTGCTTCATAATGCCCTGTACTTGTATTGCATATCTCTATAATGTCTAGTATATGCTCAAGGGGAGCATGGTTAGCATGAAAGGTGATGGTGTTGATGAAAATCATATCTTGCAGCCGAGCTCCATGGTTTAGATTTATAGATTGGACATATAGTGCTGAGCATCTCAGGGGGAGTACCTTTCTTATCTTGGCTATGCCCTTTTCCCTTGATGTAAAAGGGGGAGAGAGGGACTTGGTGTCTTGTAGGAGGTTGAAATCAAGTCCAAAGGGGGAGATTGTTGGCATTATGGCTAATTTTTTTTCCTTGATTTCAACCTCATGGTCTTGTCACACATTCTTGTCACATTATGATTGAGTGAAAAATTGATGTGCCTAACTAGAGCTTGGATGAAGAATATGCTTAATGATTCTATGTGTTGCAAGAGTCCTAATGGTTATAAAGGAGCTACAATGGTTTTTTAAAGTGTTGCGGGTAATACTAATGTTTGTATAGATGATGTAGAGGATGATGAAGTTCATTGAAAACTTAGTCATAGGCCTCATCTAAAACATAATCAAGAATTTGAGTTTTGTGATGCATATGCTACTTTTATGAGGTAAATTCATGTACATACACGAGTATAAAGATTAAGAGTTGCGTACATGACCCTAAGCATGGAAAATAAAAATCCATGAGCATTTTCTATGGTAATCTCCCAAGGTTTTGAGTCAAAAACATATATTTGATCCTGTTAACAAATCCTATGGAATTCCCCATGGTATTATCAAGGTAAATTGGTTATAAAAGGAGAAGGAGATTAAGCAGTTGCATGTGCATCATTGATGATCTATTCAATGTGATTTGGTTTTGAGAAAGTGTGCAATAGAGCGCAAGGATTGAAGATCTGATGGGTGTGTAGATCTGATGCAGATCAAGGAGATAGTGCAAGGTAGTGCTAGATCTGTTATTTGAAATGAATAAAAAGTGGTGATCCATGTGTTGCAAGGGTTAAATATTGAGTAATCTATAGATCTGAATATTTTGATCTAGTTTTATTTAGATCTCATGCGTTATCTTCCAGAGACAGATGATCATTGGGAAATAAGATGTCAAGTCGCATCAAGTTTATGATCTTATCTTTATTTATATGCCCGAGTTAAATTAAATGACATGAATTGATTCTATTATTTATGGTATATGCCAATGGGTCATGATTTTTCAGTTCTAAGTATGGTATATAAAAAGAAATGAATGTTGATTTGAAGTGTTGAATGATTAATATTTTCTAAGATTTGTCCACTAGTTTTATTCTTGAATAATGCGTATGTGGATATCCTTAATAACAACTGCATATATATAATGATTTGAAATATTTTTGAACGATAGTGGTTGTATGCAGGGTAGAGAACAAAGGATTATAAATTTTATGTTAATAATGCAAATATTTGTCTTTTTATCTTCATGGTTTGCTATCAATGATGCTACTTTGACGTTGTTGTTGCTTGTCATGATTATTAAAGGGGATGTGGTGAGAGAGTCTTATTCTCAGTGAATTGAGTATTGCGACAAGGGTTTGACAATGGTTTATAATTAGTGGTATCAATGTATACATGGATTTGATTTGACAGTATCAGTGTATGCAAGATCAGTCTGTTGTTTTGACAATGTTGGCAGAGACTTGAATAAGTGCTAATATTATGAACTTGAGTTTTCTATTATTCACATTATGAAGAGATATGAATTGTAATTTTTATAATTACTCAAAGGGAGTTTTGGTATTAATTAAGTTTCTTGTGGCTTGATGCCAATTCAAGAGATTTATATGTTATGATTTTATGCTTCATGATGATGGTGATGTGATTTGGCATGTTGTTGCTGCTATTGGTATTATGCGAAGGCTTGACAGTGATGTTACATATTGAAATGGATTAAGAATGTCAAATATTTTTTCATTACGTATTCAAAGAATATTTTGATCTTGTAGAGTGTTTATTTTCTTGATGAGTATGCTAATGTGTATGAGAGAAGGGTCTGGTTTGATTAATGTGCAAACATTCAACAATGTTAGAGTTTGGCTTGGTATATTTGTTTGATCAGTGATATGGTTGCAGTGGGGTAATTAGTATTTGGTTATTTAGTTTGAAGATATTAAGATTTAACAATGTAGGTTTCATATAGATTACTGATATTAATTTATTGAGCATAATGGTAGGTGTGTGTCCAGTATGAAAATCAGACGAGACATGGCATGCAAGTTTGTGTTTGAGACAGGTGGATCTAGTGTGAAATATTTTGAAATGTGATCCACAAAGGTGTTGAGGGTTGGAGCCTTCAGTGAGGGAGTAGGAGCTTCCTTCCAATAGGAGCCAATAAACTTGATTAGGGATTCATACCTTCCTTCTAGTCGAAGATAGATAATTTTTGGAGTTTATAGCCTCATGCATGTAAGAGCTTGTGCACTGGTAAGAGTCAACACTAGTGTAAGATGTAAGAAGATTTTCTTTATAACAAAAAAAGACAAATATGACAACAGTGGTAGTTTTGTCCCAATTTGGTTTCCACCTAAAATTTTGGTGTACCTATGTGTTAGGTTTTGATGATGTGTTACACTCTTATGATTTACATGTACTTATGTTTAAATATGTTGATCATGTCTAAATCTTCTACACAATATGACTAATGAGATAATCATTGATGAAAACTATCACAAGATAAGTTTTCTGAATATAAACATTTTGCATTCATTAATGTAGTTTACATACGTAGATTGTCTGAAGAAAAGTAGCATAAAATTTCTAATTATTCATTTGAAGACTAATTGAAATAAAATATTGATTAGCCCCCCCACTTAGTATTTCTGACATCTTCATATTCATATCATATCCAAGACTAGTCTTAACGAATTGTAAAAGTTTAAATTTAATGATATCATCCAATATTTGATTTATATTTCCAAACTTTAAGCTTCTATGCAATTAAGTAGTTCACTTCTCTAGTTCCCTTCTTAAGGAAACAATTTTAGCTTCCAACTTCCCACAAATTTCTTTCTTTTCCTTCAGACGGACTCTCATAACTTCTTCTATCCTTTTTTCCTCTTCCAACTAAATCTTTAGTTTAATAACAATCTTCTTTGGCCTTTTGACATATTTTATTTTGGATCATGATCTTCCTCTTCAAACCACTCTATTTTTTTTCAAATTCTTTTCCTTAAGCTTCTTCTTCTTCGAGATCCACCTTCCCATCTATTTCCACATTTTCAAAGAAATCAATATTTCTTTAAAATATAATGGGTTTTATATTTCTTGATAAATCTTCTTGACAAGCCATGTGTGCTTGTAAGATCTACATTCCAGTGGTCAAATTGTGTCTAAAGGCACACTCTCCAATATTATTTTTTGATCACACACACTTGGGGGGAGTGAGGATGAATCACTATTAAGAATTTTATAATTATTTAAATATTCATGAGCGATAAGAAAACAATCACATATGAGATCTATTAGTTTCAAAACAAAATTTGTGTGGAAACCCTTTCAAGAGAAAACAACAAAATTCCTTTTTATAATTCTTTCTGGGAACTAACCCACTAAAGACTCTGATCCCCACTGGTACAAACCATGGTAGGAACCAATATACTCTTAAAGATATTTTCATACACTAATATACTAGAAACACCAATCTCAATTACCATAAATTTTCATGGGAACCAACCTATTTGAAACACCAATCCCCACCACTGCAAATATTCATAGGCACTAACCTATTAGAGACACCAATCTCCAATGCTAAGAACCAACTTAAGAAGAGACATAAGTACCTTTGTTTTAGAAATAACCCTCAATTAAAAGTCCTTTTTAGTGCATATGAATTCTTCAAAAGATGATAATATTCACATTATGTTCATTGACTCTACCTACTACTTTTGCCTTCACTAGGCCTACTAAGTACTTCCTCCTTCGCTACATCTTCTTAATTATTCTACCTTCACTAGGTCTACTCAATATGTTGTCTTTAACAAAATATAACCAATATTTGAATCACCAAGTGAAATTTATGGTAGATGTCCCAAATCTTGCTAGTTTTGGAATTTTCCCTAGAAAAAACTTGTATACCATGCCACATATCCAATTTTGGAAATGTAATTTTGAAATATCTACCTACTGCATTTATGTATGTCCCCTTGAATCTATAAAAATAAAGTTACAAAAAAAATTCCAAAAAATAAAGTTACAAAAAGGTTTCCATGTTAACATATTTCAAACTAAGACTCTGCTATATGTCTCCACAGATCTCTGAAATTTTAATTGTCTAAAACATACTAAACTCACATGTTTGAAACTAATTTCAAGAGTATTCAAGAACCCTAACTTCCGCAGGGCATATCTCATAAAGTATAAATTATGAACCAACATCCAAAATTTTGACTACATGTCCCTAAAGATCGCACCTCCCTCTCCCCAATATTTCATAGTTTGAAACATGCCATAAAATATTTTATATCAAAAATGTTGAATTGAACTGTTTGAAATTGATTTTAGGAGCATTTAGGAGCCCTAAATTCCATAGTACATATCTCAAAAAATGTAATGAACCATTGTCTACAATTTTGACCAAATTTATGCAAAGTATTGCCTCAATCTCCTCAAAATATCATGATCTAAAACATCCCAAAGAAAATGCTTTAGAAAAAATCCCAAGATGACTTGTTTGAGGCTAATTGTAGGAGCAATAAAAAACCATAACTTCCATAGCATATATCTCGGAATGTATAGCAAATCAAGATCTATAATCTTAACTAGATCTTATCATCAATATCTCCTCAATTTGCCAAAACTTTCACCATTTGAAACATCTTAGAAAAGAGAATATAGCGAAAATGAAAAGTTTTTTGTTCACTCCACAAATTATATTTTTTCTTGTTGACATCTAGTCATTGGGATTAGGTGAATTCGTGTAAAATAGTGTAAATATGAAATAAGGAGAAATTGAATGTGAAGAGACACTCGAAGATGAAGCCCAAGAATCTCTCCATCCATGTATATATCTATGATCAACCTTAATGCAAAAACACAATTCATTTGAGGAGTTACCTCCTGTTCTAACATGGTATCAGAGCACAAGTCCCATTTTAGACTTGTGACTCCTATATTCCGCCAATTTTCTTCTCCCATTTAGAGTTTGCTTCATAAAGATGTCGAAGGCATGAGGGTGCTGTATGTTTGATGCGTGGAGGAGTTGTGGTGCTGTGAGAATAGTTGAATGGAGGTGCATTAATTCCGGAGCAACATCTCCCGCATGAATGGTATGCCAAAATTTTTACGACTATGAGCCAGTTATCATATTTCTGTGTTGGTGAACAATACATTGAATGATATTACTTTGATTTCATTGCATTGAGTGGTATCACACTATTGAATGGTATTACTATGATTGCATTATGTTGAATGGTATCACACAATTATATAACCCCTTAATGGTATCACACAGTTATATAACCCTTGACATGATATTACTGTGTCGCGTTGTTTGATATGGTATGACTATGGCCATCCAAACCGCCTCCCTCATATACCAGCCTCCCATACCACTAGATACCCAACATCACTCCTTCGTTCTCCAGCCACTGGTTGCATGTTTGCATGAAATGAAACATGAGACTGTTCAATGGAATGTTGAATGGTATAAAGTATACGTTGAGTATCACTATTGGCATACGAAAACTCTTGGCTATATTACTCCCTTGGGTCCATACCACCACTTACTACTACTCACACTACTATAATGTACTCCTCACACCATGGTGTTAGCGCTTCTTCCTATTTATATACCACTAAACTGACATACGAACCCGGTCCTCCCCCACCTTTCTATATATGTTGGAATGACTGTGTTAACGTGAATGTATACACACATATAATGTGACTCCCAATCATACATATAACTTCGCTGCTTTGGCACCGGTTTTCCATACAGTGTTAGATTGAATGTTGTCATAAATAACGTCGACCTGACTCCTCCCCATATCACTTTCTCCCCATTAATGCTATCATACGTTATGTTGAACGCTTTAATACCTACTTGCATATGTTGCCTCCCCCATATATTCCCTCCCCCAAGTAATAACTTTTACATATAAATATATAACAAAAGTGCATTTTTTCACAATAGATAGCCAACATAGTGCATTTTCTACATAGTACACAGATTTTAAATGCATCCATTGATAGCAATTATTGGAGTAGTTATTTATGGAAAATAGAAATATCTTGAATGGTATCGAAAGATAAAACACACTCTCATTTTCAATGAGTTGTGGAGAGGAGTATGCGAAGGAGAAGGAGATAACAAACCTGCAAAGCCCACTTCAGATAAGGAGATTTCTATTTGGGAAAATAAGAACAACAAGGCCCATGCCTTGATTGCAACATCTATAAATGAAGAGGTGAGTCGCCATATTTCACCATTTTAAAATGCTTTTGAAGCCATAAAGAAGTTGAAGGAAATATATGACTTACACTCTAAACTTTAAGTTGTCTAATTGATGATTAATTTTTTTGTCTTGAATTGAAAAATGATGACCCTCTTTCTTTAGCATAAAAAGTGATATCCATTATGCATGATATAAACACCACTATTGTTGAAATAGACATTCCTCTCTTAGATTATGTTAATACAATGTATCCCACTTATTCAAATTATCTTGAGTCATTGTAAGAAAGCAGAAACCACAAGGAGATTACCTTTGAATCCCTTGAGAAGATGTTTGCTACGAGAGAGAAGGCTTTTGGGAAGAAGACAACTCATTAGTATTTTAAAGAAGATGTGTGTATTGTACATAGATAGAAGAATCATGCACAACATTCTTCTAGAGGAAGAGGTGGTTGAAGAAGAAGAGGAAGAAGGAATTTTAGAGGCAGAGGGGCAAAGAGTTCCAAGGAGAAAAGCCTAATCTTCATTGCATATGATGCAATAGAGATTGACATGATGCATCCACATGTAAGTTTCCTTAGGACTAAATTGAGCAGGAAATAAATGAAGGCAAAGGTAAAACCAATTGCAATGGGAAAGGTAAAGTACCCAAATCCACTCACTATGTTGTGGCACATTGTAATAATGGAGTAACTAAAGAATTGGATAATTCTTCACTTGCTTCTTGGAAATATGATTGGTTGCTTGATTCAAGTGAAACTTGCCACATGACTTTTAGGAGAGATTTTTTTAAAGAATTTACTGACAATGTTGATGAAGAAATTACTTTGCAGACAAGTCAAAACTCAAGCCATTAGGACTTGACACCATCAGGCTCAAAATGTGTGGTCTTCCAGACTTTCTTCTACATGATGTTCTATTGTTTGCATTATGATGCATGTGTTGTACTTGATGGAAACTCCTAGTAGAACAAGTATATGGTAAATAGACGAATATACAGGATAGATCAGAGGTGATAAAATGATGGAGCAAAGATGAATCTATAGGTTAGAAGTGACAGAATGATGGTCAAAGGCTTGATACACAAAGATTGTTCTAGTGTTTTCCTTAATAAGAACCTACGTGATGAGTTGTCCCTAATGCCAACCTCTTTGATGAATGGACTACTTGATAAAGGTATAAACATGAAATGAGAGAATGCATGACAATTGTGTTTACAGGATGTGACAAAATGCAGAGCAGTTCAGAGGAATCAGTTTAGAAGTGATGTATGATGGAAAATCACATTGTAACAGGCAACAGAATATGGAACAGAGGAACAGGATGATGGGACAAAGGATTATAGATCAGAATCAAGCAATTGAAGGAAAATAATGTTTAAAGTTATTTTAAGTTGTATACACAGGTTCACCTAGTCCAAGTAGCGTATACAAGTGGGTTCACAGAATAGAAAGAGCATATACATATGCACACACTTTCACAAGAGTAAAATCATGTATGGGATAGAAAATTAAGGCTAAAGAATACGAAGGGTCCATACCATGGTATTAACCCAAAATATTGAGAGGAATAAGGGTTACTTGATCCCGTTTAATAATACCATAGGTTCGAAGTGTTTTTTTGGTCCGAGGTATTGAAAAAGGCTTTAAGTATATAAGGAGGTTAAGATCAAAGTGTGAAGAGAGAAAGTAATGAATATCTTATGAAGAGTTAGATCAAAAGAAAATATTCATGTTATGGGTTTCAGATTCTTTTCTTGATCTGAACTAAGTATGCACGTGAGTAGTTGATGATGGATGAGATCTAATAATGGATCAGGATAATGAAACCTACAACGACTTATCATTGTATGATCTGATAATGGATGGGCTAGATCTGAATGCTAACACATGTTTTATCCTTTATATGTTATGATATGGGTATGTCTAAAGTCTGGAATGGTTGTGAAATTATAAGTTATTATTTGCATATCTATATGCAGGTTTGCCTTGGTGAAGGCACGTATACACGCTGGTTCAACAATTCCAAGTAGCGTATGCAAAATAAAATATTCTTATTCAGAGATTACTGATCTATCTAATCAATACTTCTTTTTTACTACTGCCTGTTAATGATGTCTTCATTAAATCTGAAAGTAAAACTTATTGTATAAGGAGATTGAGTCTAATTGATTGATTTATTAAATGAGAAGGGTGATATTTGCTGCTACTTGTCTAGAACTCTGTAAACTGATAGTAGATATTCAGAATGTTACTGATTGGTAAAATTTTTGGTTCAGAGGTTTCATGATTCAATATCTTTAGAGGTATATGCAGGTTGGGCTAAAGGAAGTAGCGTATACATGTATGTTGGCTTATAAAGTAGAGTATACAATATGACATATGAATTTTGAGGTTGCAGTTGGTTCTGGTTGTTGATGTAGTGTTCTGGATTCATATCTATGTTCAGGTTACAATGATTTAACTATTCCAGTTGATTGGTTAAATTTTGATTAAGTATCGGTTGATTGAGTTTTGATTGATTGTTTGATTCAATTGTCTTAGAGATTCAGAGATTGTTTGATTCAGTTGTGTCAGAAGTTTCAATGATTGGTTGATTCAGAAAGTGATGATTGGTTTTTAGTGATTGGTTGATGTAGTTGTATTTGATAGATGTATTGCAGAGGTGATTTATTTTGATCTTCAATGTTACTGATGGGTCCAATATGAAAATTTGATGAAACATGGTCTACATATTGGGTTGTTGTGCACCAGGAGTATCGAGTCTAAAAATTTATGAAACGTGGTCCCTGGATGATACTAAGGGTTGGAGCCTTTAGTGAGGAAGTCGAAGCTTCCCGCCAGTAGTAGTTGGTGATTAAATCAGGGGGTTGGAGCTCCCTTCCAGTAGCAGCTGGAGAACGGGCGAAGGTAGTATCCTTCTGTAGGCTGACGCCTACATATTGGTAAACATATCAACTAGTACAAGAGCTAAGGGATTGTAGCTCCCTTCTAGTAGAATCTGGAGAACGAGAGAATGTTGTAGCCTTCTACAGGTGGGTGCCTGCATACTAGTATGAGTATGCACCAGTACAAGATTATAAACAACCCTTTTATATTAAAAGAAGATAGAGACAACAATGACAGGTGGTTTTCTCCCGCATTGGTTTTCCACGTTAAATCTTGGTGTTCATGTGTGTTTCTTATTTGTGATGGTTTATTTATTACAACACATAGTTAACGTTTATCTAATGGTTAATAAAGTACTAATGCACTAGCTGAAGACAAACATATGATGGATTAACTGAATTATAAGTTCACTGGATATACACTTATAGTCTTAATAACAATCACGTACACACACAAGTTAGATTTAGCAAAGTCGCGTATAGAAATCTAAATATGAAATGTAAAAAGTTATTGATTTGTAAATACTTATTCACCCCCCTCTCAGTATTTTTCCCAACATTTATATCTCCCAGAGCTGATGAGAAAATTGTTGTCTTTGGTCCACATCCTGTAGTAAGGACACTTCATTCATATGTTTGATGGCAAGGTTGAGGTCAGAAAATCATCAATTCACTCACTTGTCATGATGGGGATAGAAGTAGAAAGACTTCTAAAGCTACAAGGAACCTCTGCTCATGCACAAAAATTCTCATACATTTCTCATTATGTTGAAGGTAAATTTCCATCAGGTCTTTTATGGCATGATAGATTGGGACAATTGAATTGTGACAACCTTCGTATGTTGAAGAAAAGTGGTTTTACTGAAGTGCCTAAAATTTCTAGGAAAATTAAGCAATGTGATGCTTGTATGTTAGGAAAGCACAAGAAATAGCCTTTTCATGATTCACATTCCAGAGCACATAGAAAACTTGAACTTATTAATTCAGACTTATGTGGCCCAATGCCCATTCCTTCTACAAATGGTACTAACTATATGATGACATTTATTGATGACTACACCAGAATGTGTTGGATTTATTTATTGAAGAACAAATCTAATGCTTTTAAAAAACTCAAGAACTTTCATGCATGGATCGAAAATGCTGCACAATCTCATATTGGCTCTATTCGCATTGATAATGGAAAATAATACAATTCAAATGAATTTGAAAACTATATTTGCCAACATGGGATCAAAAATAAAACAAATTTTCCTTATAATACCCAAAAGAATGGAGCAGCTGAAAGAATGAACATAACAATCGTAAATATGGTACGTTCCATGATATTTTTCAAGAATGTAAAATTGAATTTTTGGGCTTATTCAATTTTATGTGTTGTTTATATAAAGAATAGGTGTCCATTTAATGCTATTAGAAACAAAACTCCTTATTAAACATGGTAAGGCCAAATTCCTTCGGTAAAGCATCTCAAGGTATTTGGTTCCACTTGTTATGCCTTGATACCTAAGGAAAAAATAAACAAACTTCATGCAAGGAGTCGTAAGTATATATTCTTGGGGTATTCAAATACCTTCAAAACATACTATCTCTATGATGCAGTTAATAAGAAGTTTGTAGTAGATAGAGATGTGATATTTCTTGAATCTTCTAAGGCTGAAAATGTTGTTGAGTGACAACTTGATTGCTTGGATAGATTCGAACATGAAAAGTATTTTCAAGAATTTGATAATGAAATTCCAAAGCTTGAAGGGGAGATTCCTATACTAGATCAATCTGTGGAATCTTCTTCTGAAGAACTTTCTCCCCTGCATGAAACTCCAACCACTAATTCAAATGACACTTTGATTCATGTGATTGATAGAATTGGGAGACTAAACCTTGACTCAACCCTAACTTAGTCAACTAAACGACCTGTGCCATCTTTAAAAAGTCCTCCAAAATGGTTGAAAAAGAGACTTGATAGTGTTCATCCTGATGATATTGGAAATACAAGAACAAGGATCTAAACTAGATAGAACGGAGATGATGTAGATGATTCTGATTGACCTATTGACATGGATGATTCTTATGATTTTAACTAACTTCCTTCAAATAAGCTACTTCTCATGATGAATGGAAAGAAGAGATGCAAAAATAGTATGATTCCTTGATAAAAAATGGCACTTGGAAGCTGGTTGATCCTCCATTGGGAACCAAACCAATAGGCTTCAAGTGGGTCTACAAGGAAAAGTATAAATCTGATGAATCATTTGACAAGCACAAAGACAAGCTTGTGGCAAAAGGTTTTGCACAAAAGGAAGGGGTCAACTATGAGGAGACTTTTTCCCCACAACAAAATGTGCTACCATCTAGACACTCTTTGCCTTGGCAGCTCAGAATGATTGGAAAGTCCATCAAATGGATGTAAAAACTTCTTTCTTGAATGGAGATCTGAAAGAGATTATTTTTATGTCCTAGCCAAAGGATTTGTTGTGAAAGGTCAAGAACATAAAATATAAAGGCCTGTAAAATCCTTCTATGGCCTCAAACAAGCTTCGTGAGGTTGGTATGTTAAGTTAACTGAGTATCTTCTGAAACACAACTTCAAACATTATGATCTTAGTGATGCAACTTTGTTTGTCAAGAAATTTGGAAAAGCAATTTATATTATGGTGTATGTAGATGATATTTTGAAGACAAGGAAGAATGAGATCTATATTGCATCCATTAATAAGGAATTAGAAAGGTTTTGAAATAATTTTTTTTTGGCTATCTTCACTCCTATCTTGGTATTGAAGTAACTCAACATCTGAAGTTTATATTTCTCTCTCAGAAAAAATACATTGGAGATCCGTTGAACAGGTTTGGCATGGCTGAGTACAATCCTTTTACTACTCCAATGAAATAGAACTTAATGCTCACATCCACTGAAGGAAAATAATTTGAGGATGCAATGAAGTATAGGCAGCTTGTAGGAAGTCTCTACTACCTGACTACTACCAAACTAGGCATTTCATTTGCTGTTGGAATCCCCTCCATGTTTATGCAAAATCCTTGTGAGGTACATTGGTTGGTTGTGAAATGAGTTCTAAAGTACTTGAAGGGATCTCAAGACTTTGGACTAAAGTATACACAGGTGGGCAACTTTAGCTTGATTGGATACTCTGATTCAGACTTCGATGGAGATAGAGAATCTGTGGTATCTACTTCAGGTTATGAAACAAGTCTTGGATCAGGATTTGTGTCCTGGAGGTCATGCAAACAACCAGTCCCAGTAGATTCCACAACTGAGGTAGAATATATTGCAGTAGCTGAAGCAACAAAGGAAATTATGTGGCTAAGGAAAATTATTGAAGATTTGCAGGAGAAAGAAGTGCATTCAATTCCTCTCTTGATTGAAAACACTTCTGCAATAAAAATTTCCAAGAACCCAGAGTTCCACAATCGAACAAGGCACATCAATAAAAAATACCATCTGATTTGACATCTTGTTGAGGCCAAGACAATTCACCTATGCCATTTTTCCACAAATGAGTAGACCATAGACATATTCACCAAAGAACTTGGAAGATAAAAGTTTGAAAGATTTAGAATGATGCTTGGACTCACTAAAATTCCTTCAGTTTAAGGGGGGGAATGTTAACACCTAATCATTGGGTTTAGGTGAATCCATGTAAAATAGTGAATAGAAAATAAGTTGAATTGGAGTATGAAGAGACATTGGGAGATGAAGCCCAAGAGTCTCTCCTTGATCCAGGTGGATGTTGGTGGCCACCCACCTATCCCACTTGGACCCCCACAACTGTCTCTATAAGTTTTTTAGTTTCCGTATTTGTAGCACAATTTATTATTTTTAACAGTTTTTGGGGTCCTGAACTTCCGGAGCCGTTTTGAGGTCCTAAATGGTGTTTTTTGGGAAACCTGGGAGCAACATGGGGCCATGGACCAATGTTGCTCTTCCCAAAATTGTATTCCTTGGATAGATCTTTCTAAAAAGATATTGTGCGTGTCAAACAAAGATTGTATGCCAAAGTTACGACCTCAGGAAGTTGATTTACCAATTTACCCAGGCGGGGCCCACAGTTTGGCATTTCATCTCCTAGGGTTAGGTTTTTGGATGTTTAGGGTTTTCCATTATTTCTCAACAATAAATAGGCCTTCGAGCCTCATTGTAACATAGTTCAAAGGCATGTATCTGCCACATCTCTTCTCATAGATAAGCTACCATCGCCCTAACTGGTTTATTTCCATTTCTATTTGTAAACATATTTTAGTAATTTACAGTAACGAAATGAAGTGTTATTTATACTACATCTTTGTATCTATGGTTATTTCTATACTTCATTACATTCCTGTATAAATCCTAATCACTCCTTCCATGTATATATCTATGATCAACCTTAATGCAAAAACATAATTCATTTGAGGAGTTACCTCCTGGCCTAACATTTCTCACAAACCATTTTATTTCAATTCTTTCTCTTTATAAAGTCATGAAAATTAATTAATTATATAATTAGTTCCTCTTTTTATTCCCTTTTCCAAACACCATGGGAAAATGTTGGAAACCATGTTTAATACTGAGCGGGGTTAGGGCGAGGGGGTGGGGGGGGGGGGAGGAGGGGGGTGGTGATGAATAAGTATTAAGGATAATTTAAAATTTTATGCCAATTTATATTCAACATTCAAACTTAGCAACCAAGCATATACATCATCAAAAACATATCATGTGGTAGCAATATAAAATCAACACATAAACACATACACCATGAGCAACATACACATAAGACACCGAATTTTAAAGTCGAAATCCTTCTGTGAGAAAAACCAGCAAATCTTGTTTGTTTTTTGATGTAAATTTGAGCTTGTACTCTATTACATCAATTTTTGTTTGTGAGTCATCATTCATAGGAAGCACCAACTCCCTTTGATTGATTGCTAGCACCCACTAGCAGGAAGAACCAACTTCCTTCTTCTACAGACACTTGATCAACTTACCAAAAACATCAACTGGAGCATCAAATTCATATGTTTGTTGCAAGAACCAACTTGCGGGAGGCACCAACCCACAAGCTCTACTTAGACATCCACTAAGATGGAAGCATCAACTCCCTGTATGTAAGTTCCAACCTACACTCAATAAGGAAATCAATACATTGTAAATGGAAGCCACTCTACCTATTTTTAGCTAAGTTTTCTTCTGCTTGACCCTCTATCCTCATTAGATCTGAAAACTCTAGAACAACACACAAACACACATCTCTCGGCCTTCTATCCTTAGAAACATACACTCATCTCTCAGTCCCTTCTGTTCCATAGGCTCTCTCGACCTCTCACAGTAGCACAGACACACTCTTGGTCTCCATTTCTACATAGATACACTCTTGGCCTCTCTCTGCAACAACCTCACACACTCAAATATCTCCATTCAACTCCCTTAATAATGTTGCATACACCAATATTGCACACTTACAATCCCTCATTTTCTGCCTCTGCTACACAGGGAACAATGTTGTCTCAGTAGTCATTATGTCATCCACACCACCCAAGAGTGTACTCAAACATATAACTATCTAGGTTACTATTACTTTAGATTGGTTGGCCACTACAACAACATTAATCATAGGGAATGTGATACTAAACATTTCTCTACGTTGACACTCAATTCACAATTCATTTGTGTACCATAAAAAGGCTCTCCATTCTTCTTAATTGCTTCACAGAGACCAACATGTACCTCAAGCATGGCTTTATGAGCTATGGTCAAATCCTTGAGTTATTTTCCTCATTTAATTCTTATTAGTGTGCAAGTAAGTATAGATATGGCTTGCTTTTGTTTGAGTCAAACTTAAATAATTATGCAAATTGTGGTCCTCTTTGTCTCAACCCAAAGCTCTCGACACTTTCCATTAACTTCATTAGAATCTCCAATTGCTAACTCATTCTATGCTTCATTATCCATCAGTGTGGGGAAATGCCACATTTGGCACACTTTCCAAACATGGAGGAATTCTACCAAAGCTCTCGACTCATCCATGCCTTTAACACTATGCTCCAAGCCCTTTTTTTGTGATAATCCCCAACACTTAAGCAACTGCTAGCCTGTTCATATCCACAGGTGCTAAGCCCTTAGCCCACAACATTTTTTATCGCTTTTGTATTTCGATTTGTGGTGAAATCCAAATATGGAATAAGCATCAATATTGGCCCATGATGCCAAAGAGATGCTGACTCATCCATCCCTCGAACCATACACCCATGATGCCATTTTATTTGTCATTAGCTTGAATGCCTATGGTCGCAATCATGCAAAACTGTTGCAAAACTGAGGCATGGGCACTTATTTAAACTATAACCTTAAGGGCTTAAACACCATGCAATAATCCTTTTGTGCCCTTGGTCACACAACTAGACAAAACCATGTCTTGGGAAAAACCTTAGCCTCCAACCTTCCCTTCATGATTATGTCTAGTGTGGGGTTTGCCTACTATGTGTACTAGCTAATCAAGGGCCTATCGAGTTGACTTGTAATGCCAACGAAATTCCTTTCCATCCCGATACCTTTTATTTGATTTTGGATCGAAGCCACATGGTTTATTAACACACAAAACCATTGTGAAACCAAAACTCTGGTGCACCTTCCTTCATTTGACGAGGCCCTTAATTGTTAGCCTAATCTCTGTCTCCTGGCTCTATTATCCTGGAAAAAACTTGAGCACACCTTTGTTTTTCTCTAGAGTAATACTTACGAGCTTAGATATCGAGTGGGACTACCCGACACATGCATTAACCAATCATTGATCAAACATGATGATATGTACTTCATCTGAGCCTAATGCCTACTCAGCCCATTTCGTTTCTTTGTGCACTGCTCTAACCTTCTGGGGTAAACCCATAGAGATGGCATATCTCATGGGTCGCCTGCTACAACCATGCAAGCCAATCATCTCCTTGCCAGGCTGAGTTGGCTTTGACAATTTCCCTATCAACCTAACTTCTAGGCATCCCACTGGTTCCTTTGTGCCTCGCTCCAACACCTTTCAGACTCCTACCAACAAGATGACATCACTCATGCCATGTGACACTTCTGGAGTGGTTGACATGCCACTTAGAAATGACCCACTTGGGTATCTAGAAACTGAAAATTTGAATGCCACATGTCCCATGTACTGACATCATCACCAACCAATACAATGTTTCCATGCACTTTCCATGAGGAGAGAGAAAAGGGTCCTGAGCCTTGTGTTTCATAGTGAATTCCTTTGTTAGTTTTTTTAAGGGTCCCGACCAATTCTTTTAACTTATGCTGCCCTACCTTGTTCCACTATTGCCACATTTCCCAATGCTTCTTTTTCGGGTCTTCACCTCTATGACCCTTTAAAACTTCTCTAAGTTTTAAGCCTCATGGGATCATATATCAATTGGGACTCCCTGCTTTAAGACCTCAGAAAATAAATTCCATTTCTCTCTGCTCCACTGCTCTGTGTACTATCTAGGTAATCTCACCACTTCCATTTAGGGCCTTCCCCCTGTACATGTTATGAATCTTTTGGGTTACATCCGCTAGGATGAATTGTGTAATGGGTACACTATTGGCCACATTCGATCGTTCCTCCTTTAGAAAGTTTGATAAAAAGCTCCACCAACTTGGTTTGCCGCTTTTTGGAAAAATGCCAAAATAACAGTCTCCAAAGGGTCCTCCAACCATTTAACTATGCACCTTTGACTTTGGGCAACCTAATCTTTGACTAGCAATAAGTTGTGATCCAAGAGCCCATTTTATAACTTTAATACCATTGGAAAGCTCGTTCTGAGCACTATCCAAGTATGCCACTTCTAGGAGCATATGAGCTGATCTCCTGAAGCATAAATTCCTTCAAGCCCCAGGACTTTATAAACATCATATATATAAGACTTTGTAACTCCTTTTCATATCCTAGTATTATGGTGGTTCTTGATCTAAGACTGTAGGAACCATAGGACTCCCCTTGAGCTTGACACACCATGCACACCAATGATAGCCTGGTTAACATCAATGCCAAGACATTTATTGGCACTAACATCAATGCTCATCTGGTTGACTTCAATGGCAACACATATACTGGCACCAACATCAATGCTCATATGGTTGACTTCAATGCCAACACACTTGTTTCCACTAGCCATCGAGACAATTCCAATTGTCTACCCTTTGACATTTATGGCGACACCTCATCACTTCACCACATTGATGGCGAACCCAC
This sequence comes from Pinus taeda, assembly GCA_000404065.3. NCBI lineage: Eukaryota > Viridiplantae > Streptophyta > Pinopsida > Pinales > Pinaceae > Pinus > Pinus taeda. Next base: position 47,022 of record APFE030365153.1, read on the forward strand.
ATGCTTCTTCCACACTTCTCCTTGCATGATCCACAATGGATTTATATACTCTACATGGGCCATCAAAACTTACTCCCCACTTTTGAAATCAATGGAAAAGGGCTACAGGTAGCTCCTTCTTCTACTATTGACAATCAATGACTGAGGTTTTGGTTGTAGATGTAAATTCTTCTTTGCAAACTTCTTCTTCTTCCAGGGTTGATATCCTTACTGAGGCACTCGAAGTCAACCATCTAAGCTCAACTGAAAACATCATGATAGTAGACACCTATATGAATCTAATCATTAGTAGAAGCATGTCTTAATTGGACACATATGATATGTTGGGACAGGGTCCCCTATGGTAAATTTTGGGGTTAAAAGCCCAAGTTTTTGGGCAGAAATCCCAAGTTTTGTATGTAAAGTGTAAAGTTTCCACAATTTGTGGTTGTGAAGCACATAGATGTAAAGTGTCATAAAGGGCTTCCGCCCTTATTTTATGTAAGTTGTTTCAGCTTTAGAAGATCTACCCATGGTCCGCGGACCATGGGATTGTATAAAAAGGAGAGTCTTAGAAGAGTCTAAGGCATTAGATATTTTGGTGATTAATGAAGAATGTAATGGGTTAGTAAGAGCTAAGATCGAAGAGTTTTAGTGTAGAAGAGAGGCTCTCCATCCGTGTGCACAGAGGCTTAGGGTAGAAGTCGGTAGTTGAGTGCGTGGACCCCTGCAGCTGTGTGCCCAGGGTAGTTAGAGTCTGTAAGAAGATTTGAAGCATTAATAACGAAGATTATTCTGGAATGATTTGTGTTTGATCTATTTACTTCTATTATGAATGAATGCGATTATGTTATGACGTATATTAGCTTTATTATTTAATGCCTTATTGATGCGTGAATCTATATATTTTATATTGTTATCTGAATGCAAGTAATAATACATGTTTACATGAAGAACATCTTAGTGTTTGTTGAAGTTATCAAATACTTAAGTCGATCTGGGCAAATACAGGAGTAAGAGTAATTACAGAAGCACGTAAGTAGATAAATCACCTTTTTAGGGTTTGTGAAAGATGGTCGTAGACCTTCATGAAGGTCTAGAGGCTGAATAAGAGAAGTATATTGATAAGCCTTAAGAGGCTTATTGATCTATGTGAAGGCATGTTTAGGGTATAAAACGACATTGCTACCTGTAGAAATTCCCAAACTGTAGATCACCTGATAATGCAATATCCTAAAGTAAAATACTTGATCTACTTCTACAAACAATTATGCAGAAGCTTAATCGAATTGAGCAAGATCAATTGAACAGATATAACTGATAATAAGAAATCAATCACACATGACACAAAAGAAATAACCTGGGGAAATCCTTAGCGTAAAACCCCAACTCTGTATTATCATACAAGTGGAAATATAGTCTGGATTACAAAAAGAATCATCTCACAAGCTATCTTGCTCTCTCTGCAATCCCTTTGCTGCTCATAGATAGTCAAAGGCCTCTCTCAAACCTTTTCCTCTGCCCTCCAAGCCTCCCATTTCTTTGCACAATTTTTCTTGGGGTCCAGTGAAGCCACATGTGTGAATTGGTCTCTTCACACACTCACTAACCTCTGATCTAACTGTGCAATCCTAAAGGAGATAAATCCTTCTCCATGGATGAGTTTCCTTTATAGGAAAAATCCATCCAACTGATAGTACACTATGCCTCCTTTGATCTCAATTGGGTCTCTGTCTGAACTGACATGCATGAATTATTCATGAGAGAATATTCAGTTATCTGAAGTGTAGCAGTTATATGAAAGCATGCATTAACTAACTGAACTCACATTAATTTAAACAAAATGTTTAAATCAATCTAACTGGACTTGACTCAATTAAATGAGCCAACTAATTACAACTCAAATTAGAACTCATCCTTATCTCTTTAACTGATGGATAAATTCCTCAATTACTGGAGAAATTGTTGCATGTCCTCACATAGACTTCATGTTTGATTTTCCACAACTAATTAACTCATGGTGAATTAATTAATTTATTTTCAAACAGCAGTTAAGTACAAATTCGAATTTTACTTCCTATTTTAATCCAGGGACTGAGTAAAATTGGAATCCATCCCGAATTGCTAAAAATAGCAATGGTATTTTTAGCACTTCCATTTTTCATTCCCTGTTGCTCAATCTAGCACTGGTACCCAAACTGCTATTTATAGCAATGCTATTTTTAGTATTTCTTGTTGCTATTTTCAACGCTCCCTCTCAACAAGAAAGGAATTCAACTCAAACCCAATCCTGTACCTTTGGAATGTTCTACATGCAACACTTCTACCAAGTGTGGTTGCTCCAACAACTCTAGAAACAAAAAAAACTCCCACTGACCTCTTTGTTAGGCTAGAAATGTACTCTGATGTTGAAGATCTACCTACTGATGACAAGTTCTCCCTTTCTAACCTCTGAGCTGCTGTAACACTCCATGGATCTCACACCGTTGCACACCACTCTGTGCCATCCTGCATTGGTGCAACAGTCCTGTGCCTCTCGCATTGTCGAAACCTGCTAGCTCTACATAGACCTAGGACTCCTACACTGTAGCTGTCTTTGCCTCTCCATCCGCATCTGCCTCTACCCACTTAGCCAATCCTGTTAATCCTTCTCAGCGCTCTTGTAGTAAAGTTGAATAAAATAGGTTGGGTACCTCAAGGATCCTGGCCCTATTTCAGCCTTCTTGGGACGAACACTCCACATCGCCCCACCTCTTACCTAGAGGTATGGATGCATGTGATCCCTCTACCCACCTAGCTCAAACTTTCCCCCTACTAGAGGTCTCTGCATGAGTAGATGTCTCTACTCGATCTCCTCTCAGCTGCCTTAGTTGTGGCTGCTCCACAACCTCTTGAAGCTGCTTCACCAATCGTGGCTCCTCCATAATCATCTGAGACTTCTTCTGGCACCGCATGTTGAGAGGTAACATACTCTCCCTCTCAACCACCAAGTCTCCATTAGTTTCCTTGCTCCTCAAGGCTTTGTATGCATCTTGAACCTCAAGAGCATGCAGGTTCTTGAGCCGTGAACTACTCTGCCTCACCTGTCTAGTGATGATGTGTCTAAGGAAAACCTTTCCCTTACTGAAGACTACATCATAGCCTCTGTCTTCTAGCATCGCGCTTGACACCAAATTTCTCTTCAGTCCTGGTACATACTTGACATCGGTCAAGGTAATGCAAGCTCCATGCTCCCTCTGAAAAAAAACCGTGCCTACACCTAAGACACTATACTTTTCATCATTACCCATTGCTATGAGTATCTGAAGATCTTTCTCCTCCAAAGTACTAAACAAACTCTTGTCGCCGGTCATCTGGAAAGAATCTCCACTGTCAAGAAGCCAACCACTTCCCACCATGGATGAAACGATGCATGCAAACAGTGTGAAAACTAACTCAAACACGAGATATGTCCTCTTCCTCTTCTTATGTCTTGGGACAATTTGTAGTAAAATGGCCCACCTCATGAAAACGTAAGCATCGCACTTTCGATTTGTCAAACTTCTTCCCACCACGGGAAGAACTAGATTGGGAATGAGAATCCTTCTCCTTCCCCTTCTTTGTCTTACTCGCTAAGGCGCAGTTTTCTTCATCATCCATGGATGAAGAACCATCTCTGGTGCTTCTCCTTATCTCCTCCTGAATTAGATCCGATCAAAGTCGTTCCCAATATGGCAGTTTCTCTCTTCCATTAAAAGAGCCCTAGTAGCTATGCCAGATCTTAGGAAGATCGAGGAGTGCAAGACTCACCATGTCATCATTAGCTATTGTGATCCCTACACTTCCAAGCTCATCCCTACAGGTGGTGAGCTTGTTCAGATACGTAGAGATCGTGTCACCCTTTTCACACTTGATCTTCTGAAGCTTGTCTTTTAGTGCCAGCTTCGTTTGATAGCTGCTATTCTGATATATATCTTTCAATGTTTTCCATATAAAAAACGATGTCTCCTTCCCATGGAGACTCGATACTATGTGGTCTCGAACTCCCTCCAGAAGAATCCTCCTTGCTATAGCCACACATTTCCTCCATTCCGCCAATTCAGTAGCATTACTCGGCTTGGGGACTTCTTGATCAATGAAGTCCTTTAAACTGTTATCCTCCAATACCGCTCCCATGTGATCCTTCTAGGCTATATAATTTGAATTTCCATCAAGGGAATATTTGAGTCTTAAACCATTGAACGCCATAGTGTTGGGTTGTGTTATATTATTTCCACATAGTTAACAGGGGGTTTGAGGGGTACCCGTAACCCCACTTTATGGGGTCCTGGGAAGCGCCCCAGAAAATTTTGGTTTTTAACCCTATGTTAGGTTGGGCGGACCCACCTATGGTTTTGTGTATGATTTTCGCACATGTTTTTTGGACGCGATGTTTTTCGGTCCATGGTTTTAGACGCGATGGTTTTTGGTCCATGGTATTGGATGCTTCGGCATGTATAAATATGTATTGTAACATTGAAAGGAACATAATGAAAAATCAAGCTGGTAGTCTCGGTGTTGGGATCCAGTGGGAAATCTCTATGTATATGTGTTTTATATGTTATGCTCTCACATTTTTATTTTTCCTGTGATTTAGAATTCGTATGCAGGTAATTTATATACGGGGTTAAAACCTACATTTGGTATCAG
>APFE030365154.1:6437-18317 GCA_000404065.3 Pinus taeda
ACACCAAATTGTTAGTACTTCCATTGTCAATTATCATTTTACAGCACTTACCTTACGATTTACAAACTGTTCTGAACAGAGCTTTCCGTTGTGTCTGTTCAACACTCTCATCAACTCGCTTCACCAACACCTTATGCAGCACTAAAGCTTCTCCTATTTCTAAGGAATTTTCTGCCTCTTGAGGAGGTGCTGCTGCCTCCTCTAGCTGCGCCACATATGTGCCTCGCTGTCCAATTGAATCTGTTTCTGGGCACTCAAAAGAGCGGTGCCCCCACCTGTGCCATATGTAACACTGGTATCCAGTTCCCCTTCCACGGCCATTTCCTCTGCCGCGCTGAAACGATCTGCCACCCCTCGTTCCATCTCCTTTTTCTACTTTTCCCGAAGTCCTCCAACTGCTAGCTTCTTTGTTGTTGCTGGCAGTTCGGCCCTTGCCATAGGACTAGCCTCTTCCCCTATTAGACCCTCGTCCTCTCCGGGCATTCTATCTTCGGTTAAGCTTTTCCTCTGCTTTAACTGCACTCTGATATGCCTCCTTCGTATTGTTGGGAGACAGAATACTTATTTCATCTAAAATCTCCATCCTCAGCCCATTCACATATCTGGCTATCCTCTCTGCTGTATCCTCTGTATATCCTGCTCGCAAGTTTACTTGATAAAATTCCTCCATATATTCTTTCACCGTCAAACCTCTCTGTCTCAAGTTTTGAACTTGCCTACGTAATGGAATTTGATAATCTCTTGGCAGAAATATGCCCTTCAATTTAGCTACCATCCTTGCCCAAGTCTTTATCGGAGGCTTGTTCAACCTCTTTCTCTCATTCTGGACACTGTCCCACCACAAGGTTGCGTGCCCTTTCAGCTTTGTCGCTGCAAACTTGACCCTACGGTCTTCACTAATTTCTTCGCATTCAAAGTACTTGTCCATATCACTAATCCAATCTAATACTACATCAATTGATAAACTGCCATCGTAGGTTGGTAATTCTGGTTTTGGTTTACTATTTGACAATAATACAGACTTCAATAACCTCACTTCTGGTGAGTCACCTTCAGCCCCATCTGCTGGTGCTTCCACTTCTTCGTCACTCACATCACCTAACTCTGGATCTCTCCTTCTGCCTGCCTCTACTGCTTCCAATCGAGCAGTAAGAATTCTGAGTTCTTCCCTTAACGACTCATCTGCCATTCTACGGGCACCTCTGCCTCATCCTCGTCTGCCTATATCCATTTCTCCCAAATCTTTTCAACTCAAACTGCTCTGGTACCACTCTGATGGGACCCAGCCCACTTGGCGTAACCTTTTACACTTTAAGGTCACAGTTGGTTGTTTACGTGTCAACGAACCGTCGCTTTTTCCCGCGTTCTGTCGTTGGGTAGTTGTGCATTAACTCAGGATGTAAATGCGGCAGTCCTTCTGCCTTGGAAAACGATGTTAACCCTAACCTTATGCGATTTCTCGATTGTTCTTTGTCATTGCTACTGTTGGTTCTGAGGGTTTCGAGCTCTGCGTATGGAAGAATGGTGAGGGTGCTGTATTCTGTTTCTGTTGGCTCTGGATTACGATTTCATGGCTGTTGGTTGTATCTGAGTTTGCTCTGGTTATGGGTTGAGGCCTTCTCTGCGCATTTGATTGTTTGGCCACCTGCTTGCAGCTATGTTGTTCGGCTCTGGGGTTTTCTTGCTCAACTTCTGTGTCCAATCTTTGGTAAGTTGTTCCTCTGCTCTGTTACTCTGTTTTTGATAAATGAAATCGAGCTCTTTGTGCTGGTAGTGTTTACTGTAACGGTTGGTTGCTTATAAAGAAGTCTGGTTCGAATTTAAGTTGTTTCAACTCCGGTATTTGGCTTTTGCTACCCCGTTCCTGCATATACTGTTGGTCTTCTGGTCCTTTGCTTTCGAATCTGGTTTGGTAGTGATTCTTGGGTTTATGAATTTGCTGGTAACATTGTGCTGTCCGTGGCTGAGCATACAGGAACAATGGAAAAGCTCATTCAACCTCTGCTACAGGTAAATAGTCTTTCTCTGATTCAATGTTCGCGCTCTCCTTGTTCTGGGTCTAACCCAAAGCTGCTCCTCTGGTCTCCAGTTTCCTGTGGCGTCCTCTGGTTTGAAAGTATGGCTCCTCCTCACGCGGTTTCCAGGTGAGGGTTTCTTCTCCTTCGCCCTTTAGATTCTGTAACGCTGGTTTTGTTTCTTTCAAGGGTTTCATCCCTTCAGGTTTTGTTAAACTTCAAGCTCACTCTCGCTTGTTTGTTTGCAGGTCTTCTCTGGTGGCCTGGATGGCACACGTCCCTATGTTCAAGAAAGTTTGGTAGCGTGACTGTGGGTAGGCCTGTAACCTATGTTGTCCTGCTGTCTAGAGGTCTATGTTCTGAATACGGCTCGTCCGTTAGTCTACTATTTGATTGTGGTATGATACATGTCCGCCGTTGTCATTCTGAAATGAGTTCCTTGTATGGGAACGCGGCTTCAACGTAACCTTATCTCGAGTTTGTGTCCAAACCCTAACGAGGGTTTTATGTTTGAATGTTTGTTTGTGGTTTTCTGAGCAAGTTTTGACCTTGCCGCGACTGTATCAGTCTTTGTAATGCATAAGGGACCTCGGCCCTTTCGGTTTTGGCTATAAAATACTATTTTTGGACAATGTAAATGCAAATCGTTTTTATGAAAGGGAAAATATGTTATTGATACCTGTAACTCCTTCGCTTGTGATCTGGTTACGTTGCTGGCATTTAATTTGTTTGTTGGACTCTCTATCTGTTTGCTTGTCTCGGTTGACTGTGCGTACCCGCTCTTCCTCAACTGTATTTCTGTGCGCTTGTTTGGTGACCTGGAATCTGTTCAAGATCTTCTCTATTTGTTAATGATTTCAACTACAACTCGAACTTGTACAGTGGCCATGATAATATGCTTAGTTTACAGTGATGTAAGGTTTTGTTAATTATGAATGAGAGATCAATAAATAATTCAGGAAATAAGATTGATGGACAGTACTTCTCTGGTACTTTTGAATGCTTGATAATTCTGTTATTCAATTTACTCTACTTGTTCTCTGCTTAACTTAAAAAAACTCTTTCTTTACATGCATGTTTGGCTTTTATAGCCTCCGTCTTCAGTTAAGGCTTGCAGTTTGGTTCTTTCTGTTACAAAGACAGTTATATACTTTTGTTCCTATTCGTAACCATAATTGTTTGAACATTTCAAGACTTGTAGAACAGTTAAGAGCTATTTTTTCTAATTACAGAAACTACCCTTAAATTGATAATGAAACTAACAGTAATCCTAACTGGAAAAGTAAACCATCTAACTGTTGTTGACTTGTAAAATAAAGTAAAAAGAAAAATTATCTTCAGCAGAATTTAATAATTCAGTTTCCCGCTTGTGAACCTAGTTGGAGTCTTTCTGTCTCGTCACTGTGAGCTGGATGCTCCTGCATCAACAAAGCTCATCCTAGAATGAAATTGAACTTGAGAAAAAGATAACAATCATTCCTCCCAATCACCTAATCTACTTATATACCTATATAAATAATTTTTATTTTTTTAAAAAAATATTTTTAATATAATATATTTAATTTAAATAAATTTAATTATAATATATCATTTCAATTTTTTAAAGAAACTTAATCGAAACCAACCTTCTCGTTTAGTAGACTTCCACCCATATACGTATCTATAATCATATTATTCGGTTAGACACGTTTGATGTAATATAACTTACCTCATTATTATAATCATATAATAAAAATAAGGATCTCATATATTTTATCTAATTTTCCAGTGATTTAACATATTTTAAATAATCAAAATTCTAAGTGATTTAATATATTTTAAATAATCAAAATTCTAATTCTAATTGACTTAGGCAAGTTATTGTAGACTCCCATTCAAAATTTAGATTTCCACCGACGGAAATTAGTTGGAATAGTCTTTTTGATGTAGAAGTGGTACGTCACAATCTGAGAGTTTATTAAAGAAAGCTATGACTTAAAATATTATATTATATTTTTAAAACCATTTTAGGTATTATTGGAAGGGATATTTTCTTTTCCAATAGTATTTATTATAAAATTTTATTTGAATTTTGGAGTATATTTTAATATATTTTAGAATATGGCTTATATAATGGTGATGAATCAAGTTACATTCGCAATTAATAATGACTTATATACAATGGTGATGAGTCAACCCACATTTGCCTATAATATTCATGGATGAATAGGGTTATTTCTCTTCAATGAGTCTTGATGAATTAAATAAGATTTTCTCTCATATTATATTGTGATGTTAAAAGTATATGCATAATGGAAAATAAAATCTGCATAGAACCATTTTAATTCTTGATCGACCAAGTGTTGAGAGGAATCAAATTTTTCAAAATGCAAACCCTTTCTTGAGTGCAAAATTAAAATAAAAAATAAAAATTGCACCTCTAGAAATTTGATCCTTTTCTTAGTTACAAATCTATGTTTTATGCATATTTTCTTTGACATGGTTTATATATATATATGACCCTTGATGTATTAAAAAAGATCTTCTCTCATATTATATTATAATGTTAAAAGTATACGTATAATTGAAAATAAAATTGGCATAGATCCATCTTAACTCTTGATGTACCAAGTGTTGAGAGGGATCAAATCTTTCAAAATGCAAACTTTTTCTTGAGTGCAAAATTAAAAAAAAAAAAACTTACACCTCTAGAAATTTGATTCTTTTCATAGTTACAAATATATGTTTTATGCATATTTTCTTTGACATAGTTTATAATTTTTTATTTTTTTTTATGTTATATGTGTGTGTATGAAAAAAGTTTAATGTAAGTATTGAGTTTTTAATATATGTTTGTTAAGTTCTAAAATATAAACAACATAGATCCATCTTAACTTTGGATCTACTAAGTGTTGATATGGATCAAATATCTTAAGATGAAAGCCTCTTTTCGAGTGCAAAACTTGAAGAAAAGTTTTCACCCTTAAAGGTTTCATTGCTAGATTAGTAGAGAATTTTATAATTTACTAATTTTAGAGATTGCTATGTTTTTTTAGAGTTTTGTTATGACTGATTGCCCTAATTAGTCCTCGTTAGTTTCCAAATATTATTTCCTAGGAATTTATTCAAATTACTAAACTATATTGTAAGTCTATATATGTACTTGATTGTTGGTTTGATGAATGTAAGTGTGAGTGTGAGCATCGACAAGTGTGAGTGTTGTCTCACCTTAGAGATGCAACTCATCTTCCAATCGTTTTTCTTTAGTAATTTATGTTTTGTATTAGAGCAAGGTTATGGGATTACAGAATGGTGATGAGTGACCTCATGTGTGTTGTTTTGAGTGCTTAGTCTGAGCATCAATGTATTGGGGTGAGTTTAGTGCAATAAAAAGTCATTGGTGTTGCCATTGTTGGAGTGAGCAATTCTAGAAGAAAGAGACAAGTGTTTGACACACTTTCCCATGAATCTAGTTTCAATTAGCTAAAGAGACACCACATTTGAGTTAGAATTTTAATTCATTATAAGGAAGTCGAAGAACAATGGTTGGTCTTCACCGAAGAGCATGATTATAGAGCCTATTCATTGGAGAAGAACATGGCACTGAGTGTAGGGTTCATTTGATCGATCTAGTGGTGGCATGTCCAGTTGTAAAACTCCCTTCCACCCCCCTTTTTTTACCTTGGGATGTGGAAGGTGTTACTTTATAATTAATTGGACCTCTATGGTCTCATCATGAAGATGGGGCTACAAAAATCCTTCTTCTTCAAAGCTTGCATAGTTAACTTTGGAAGAAACCATCGCATTTAGCTCATCAAGACATTTTTGACGATATAAATTTTATCGCAAACTAACTACCTAATTTAAAGTTATGCTCATTCAAAGTTCAACTAACCGTATGGAACCACATCAACATTTCACCGCCACATGGACTCAAGTTCGTGGGTTCCACCAGACCTAACCCCATTGTGCTTTGCACAACTATACATTATATACACCTCGAAGGAAAATCTAGTGTGTATAATATTTCCCATTATGCATTATTTTTTGACCCTTGAATCACCCAAGCTCTGGATCTAGACCTTCATGAGACCTACCATGGATCCCACAACGCTTCTACATAGCCACCACGATTAGTGTGGCATCCTCCACCTCATCTCTTTTCGCAGATCCCATAAAACCCATGGCCTCCGTGCTTACTTTGTTTCCACGTTATATCCAGTTCCTAGGGGAAATTCAGGTGCATATGATTTTGCTCTATTCGCATCCTCCCCAGACTCCGGAATAAATTGTATGCTCCAATGATCATCTAGATCTACCCATGATGGGCCCCACAACAGATATCCCACACTTTGATATAGTATTTGGATCTGCAGAATTTTTCCCCCACATCGGGCCCCACCTTGGATATATCATATTTTACACCATTCAACTACAGTCCTTTTCAAATTTTAAACCAAGTGGGTCCCATCCTAGATACATTTTACTACCTCTAAAATCTGGCTTAGTGCATATCCAACCTTGCCCAAATAATCACCTAAGTAGGTCCCATATTGGATACTCTACACTCTTCATGTAAATCTAGAGAAATGGAAATTTGGCCCATTTCTAGATATGCACAAGGCATGACCGACCAAAATTCCAGACTTGGATACATTTTCCAAAACTAAAGTGCATCTGGCCATGATACATGGCCCTTCCCAAAATCTTCCTAATCCCAGATACAAATATGATTTTCTTAATACTTTAGACTGATAAATTCTAAGAACTTCAAGGGACACAACGAAAGCTTTCCTTGAAGCAAGGCATTACTCAGAACACCCCTTCTACAGGGACCAAATACTCATCCAAACACTCACATTCCAATTATTATACATAGCCAAAATATAATAAAAGGACCTATCACCATGCCTACTATCAGGCGTTGAAGCAAGTGAAACTATAACTAGCACTACTTTGTAAACTCAAACACAAAATCAACATATTATACCACATAATTGGTCATAATAAAAACTATCAAATTCATTAATATATCATACATTGATATTCCCTTCAATAGGAACGACAATCAATCATCTTAAAAAAATAAAGATCCATGATATTCACATCATAACTGTCAATGGAAATCGTGCACCACAATAGTCTAGCTAAGTGCATCAAGAATTCATACAAGACTATGACTATAACTTTGCATTTCATTATCATATCAGAAAACACAGAGGCTTGGCCTCCAAGCCTCTATTAGCAACCACTTAGGCCTCCAAACCCCTCATAACCATCAAGATACTCACCTACAACAGTTTATCATAGACAAACATGAATACCAAATTCTTCTATTATAAATGTTATTACATACAATGTCATAACACATAAAAAACATCATCCATCATTCATGGTGTAACATATATGCAGATAAATACATTTATTTAATTACTTCCTCCTCATAAGAAGGAGTTTATAATATTCAAAAATCCATTCATCAATGATAATCATAACATGTTATATAGGGAAAATACATGCTATAACGATTTAGCTAAAACACATAGAGAAATAATGCATATTCACAAATATACATATATATCCATTTAGATAAAGGGAACATTAGTAAACACATAGATTCATAAGTCTCACATGACCATGAGAACATATCAATAAGTATGCACCATAGACATGCAGAGATGTCAGCATTCCTCCATAGGTAGTACGAAACCATACACCTTAAAATAACATATTAGGCATTATTCATCATCCATACTACAGTGGGTATAAATAACTATACATGTTTTTTCAACTTGAAAGGTTGGCAATTAAGGGAGGGACTTCAACTCTCCACACAATTACAGGGCAGCTACACCATAATATTTCTTGTAGTTGCCCACCCCAGGTCTAGATTCAGAGTTTGAGGAGTTAAGTAATCAAGGGAATTCACACCAATAATCAGTCAAATAGGTAATCAAGAGGAGGATTCCACTATCCAGGTGATTTACCATTTCTCCCAAGAAGTGAGCACCATAGTGAGTCTATTTATCTCTCAAAAATCAATCACAAGGATTCACCCAAGGTTCAGTAAAGGTTTTCTTAGTCTAGGAGTATGATCTCACTCTAAGGGTGGTTTTTAAACCCCAAGGAAAGAATTAGTGAATCAATTTATCCTTTTATTCTCTCGTCAAAATCCCACACCAATACATGCATTGGGTCACACCAAAATGTAGGGAACAATCTCCCAATCACACCACATAAGATTTTTGCAACGTTTTTTCTCTCAAGTGCTCTTGCCTTTATGCATTCGCTTCGCTTGCATTATCCTACACCTCATTTCACTCTCGTCTCAAGATCCATAGATAGAATACATCATATAACCAGCATAGAAACCATGGAAAACCAATCATAATGTCAACATGATAACTAATACAAGTAATCATAAATCACAATAGGAAAATAACTCTTATTAACATATGTAAATAACAACCAAGTCAGGGACTTCCACGTACCACTCGACCATAGATTGGGCTTAACCAAATATTTCTTTTATCCAATCACCCCTACATCATATTCCACGCATGAATGTGGGATCTCATGGAATAAACCAAGACAAAACCAACTAGGGCTAACAGAGGCCAAACAACCTCAGCCCTCAACCATAGTGATTCCATCTCTATGGTCCAGAAATCACTAACATCAATTAGATCAATCTCTACCCAAGTTTTCCAAGGCTCCAAGAACTAGTAACTCAACCCACAACCCTCTACGGCTCCAGAGCGTTTGTTCCAATCATGACTTCGGGGACTAGTAATTCAACCCACCAAGGGCTCTAGAGGGTTTGTCCCAACCTACGGCTCAGGAACTAGTAACTCAACCCAAATTGTTCCAAGGATTCCAGTGCGTTTGTTCCAACCCGCAACCACAAGGAACTTGAGAACCAATCTGAAAAAAAAAGTGGGAAACCCACAACATCATGGTTATCCAAGAAATGGAAAAGCAAGGTTGAAACCACTATCAATCCAAGAAAATCTCCAGGTCAATGAAAACACATAACCAAGGAACCACATGCATATACCATGCATCCAAAAACAAGCATGCTAAATCTCACATGCATACTATTACCTATAATCCACAACTAATTTTTGTCCTTACTTATCATTGTCCAATCTTTCTCTTGCACACCCTTTCTGTCCTTTCTTTCTTGTCCGAGTGCTTTCTCCTTTTCCTTTGCTAATCCTGATCAAGAATGAGCAAAATCTGTCCACTGATTCTTAGGTGCTTTTTTATCATTGATTTCTCATTTTTCTCTAATTTCCCTTGCATGAAAATTTGTGTCTCTTCAGCTTCTTTTTCTCCTATTTTCCTTCATTTTCATAATTAAATTCCAATTATTGCCTCTTTGTGTTTGCCAAAGTCTTTGCCAATTTCCATAGCCATTAATAAACTGCAAGTGATTCCCACTATGATGTCCACCCACCATTCACCTTGGAATACATTTCCTATGACCTTGGTCTTATTTTATTTACACGGAAAATCAACCAAGGGTTGTTACACCATTTAAGAATATTTGGAAGCAAAACAATTTCTCATGTTTCAAAAGGAGATAGGAAAAACTTGATGCAAAATCTATCATGTGTGTTTTCATTGTTACAGTTTTGATTATAAAGCAAATAAGTTGCTTGGTCCTTACACGCATAACTTTTTTGTAAGTAGAGATATTGTACTTCATTAACATGCAGATGAAGGCCATAAAAAGGACAATTATGATGCATGGTGCATTCCTTATGATTATGATGATATCAAATACGAGGTTGATGATAAGTAGAGACAGATAAAGGAGGAAGAATCCAATGACATGGACACCTCTAGTAGCCACAACATATCAATAGGAAGATAATATTCACCACAAATAAGGAAAGAAGAGATGAAATCGATGAAGCACCAAGGAGGTCATCATGCCAAACTCAACTACCACTAAGGTATAAAGACTATCCCTTAATGACTAAAGTAATTAATGTCATAGAACCTTTGAATTTTGAACTAGCTAATGAGCATAAAGAATGGAGAGATGTCATGAAGAAAGAATATGACTGCATAATGAAAAATGATACTTGGGAATTAATTGAATTGCCTGAAAATAAAGTGCCCATAAGATCCAAATGGTTGTTCAAACCCAAAATTAATGTTGATGAACGTGTAGATAAATATAAAGCTGCGTTGATTGCAAAATGTTACTCATTGAAAGAGGGGAATTGATTATGAAGAAACTTTTGCACATGTATATAAGATAAACACAAATAGAGTAATGATTTCATAGCTACAAATATAATTGGAAACTACATTAGCTATATGTTAAATCTACGTTTCTGAATGAGAAGCTAAAGGAAGAATTATATCTTGTTTGAACTAGAAGGACTCTAAACAAGGGTAAATAGAATCTTGTTTGCAAATTAAAGAAGGATTTGTATGGATTAAAACATGAACTGAGATCTTGGTATGTGAAGGTTGACTCTTTATTTCTTTAGAAAGGTTTTATGAAAAGAAAGAGTGACCCTAAGTTACTATGATTTCCTTGTATGTTAATGATCTTATTATAACAAGAAATGCTTCTAAGTTGATTGGTGAAGTTAAAAGACATTTGTCATGGGCTTTTTAAATGAAAGAACTTAGTGAATTGCATTATTGCTTAGATCTTGAAATATGGAGAGAAGTTGGTAAGGTACTAGTTACAGCTAGAAAATATACAAGAGAGCTACTCAAAAGGTTTGATGTGGATCAATGTAAAGTAATGTCAATTCCTTTAGAACAAAATGCCAAAATATACAGCGATAATGAGACAAGAAAGGTGGATGGTACACTATATTGTTAGTTGGTGGGAAGTCTAAGCTATCTCACTACAACCAGGCCAGACTTAGCATATTTAGTCAACATCTTAAGTCAATTCATGGCCAAGCCTCTTGAAAGCCATTGGAAAGCAACAGAGAGGATCCTTTAGCATTTGAAAGGGAATATTAATCTTGCTATTAAATATACTAATGATTTTGATGTTAAGTGGGTGGGTTATTCTGATTCAAATTGGGCCAAATATTTATGATAGAAATATCAACTTCAGGATCTATATTTAGCCTTGGATATATGATTGTATCTTGGAGAAACAAGAAACAACCAACTATTTCTTTGTCATCAACTAAAGTTGAGTACAATGATTTGTGCAATGCTACTAGTGAAACAGTTTGGTTAAAGCAAATTCTTGAAGATGTGGGAGAAGAACTGAAAACACCAAGAATTATCAAATGTGATAATCAAACCTCCATCAAATTAGCCAACAATCCTGTATACCATGCAAGATTAAAACACAATAAGACTGACTATTGTTTTGCCTGGAAAGAGATTTAGTCTAAGGAAATTGATTTAGTTTATTGTAATACCAATAAAAATGTGGCTAACATCTTTACAAAGCCTTTTGGAAAGGAAACTTTGAAATATGTGGGAATCACTTAGGTGTGGTATAGAACACATTTCTTCATTTAGGAGGAGTGTCACACTAATGGAAAATTCTAGAATTTACTATAGTTAGCTATTGTTATGTTTTTTTTATGATTGATTATGCAAATTAGTCCTCATTAATTTCCAACTCATCATTCATATTATCTTCCCTAATTTCTATTTTTGATTCATCTAGATGCTTGGTTGTAGAGCTTCTCTTAACTCAGTAAGTATAAATTTGAATCAGTATCTTGAATTATATTGTAAAATAGATCTTTATATATATAAAACAAATTTTTTAATTGTGAGAGTAATTTTGGCAAAATCACATAGAGAATCACAAACAAATGATTCTCTATGTGGTTTTGTAGAAAGTAATCTCACAATCATATTATGGATTACAAAAGTCTAAACTCTT
>APFE030365154.1:19584-46440 GCA_000404065.3 Pinus taeda
TATCAAACTTGGGATTCCATTGAATTGCTGCCGGATTTTGACCGGAAAAATCCGCCGGAAAAGCTTTCAAAAAGTCGCGTTATAGACTACTGCTTATTTTAATCATTGACGCATATGGTAATGAATGGGGGTAGGAAATTTAATGAAATATTAAATTGACTTATCGTAAGGTTCCTCATACATTTTCTTCGTTACTTTTCGTGACATAACTTTTTGAAAATTATAAAATCCTTGTACGTTGCTGGGCTATTATGTCTTATTGAATCAAGAATATAAAATTTATTTTTATGTTTCTTTTTCCTACGCAATCTTAGGGAAGATCTTACTTTTCATCACTTTTTATGTAATAAGAAAGATCGATTTATTTTTTTATAAAGTTAACTGTAATATATTTTCAAAATGTTTTGAAAGTGTTAGATTTATTAGTAAAAAATAAGAGTTTTTATTATCATTGAGCAAAGTTTAATTTTGATAAGAGTTATGGTACCTAGGATATTTTGATATTATGAGAGAGTGGTTAAATATGGATATTATAAGTTTAAATTTTAATCAATTTGTGTATATGAAAAAGGATAATTTTTGAAAACTACAGTGTTAATATTCAATATTGAATATAAAATTGATTTAATTTCCAAATATTTGGAATATTAGATAAATAAATTATATTAGTTTTATTTATAGAATTTATGTTTATATTAGTAAGGTTTTTCTTTACATTAGGATGTTAAGAAAAAGCATTGTGAAGCGCAAGATCCAAAATGTCCTAAACGACATAAGTTCACTAATGTGCACAAACATATCCATGAATCAGATCATTAAGATAGCAACAAGGAACTAGACAAAAAACCAACAAATATCAGATCATTAAGATAGCGACAAGGAACGAGACAAACAACCAACAAATATATGAAAACTCTTGGTAATGGAAGCATCTCAAAGAAATGTTGTTGTTTCATCTCCATATGTTCCTAATAACCCCTTTGAATGGACAAAGTAAACTAGAAAAATGACAAGAAAGAAAAACCAATGTATAATTCTGAAGCCTAAATCCAAAAAAGAAAAAAGGAAAAAAATGTAATATTGTATAATATACTTAGAAAGAAAAAAAATGTAATAGCTACCAATAAATCCCATGCCATCGGGCCATAAATGAACGGCGGCCGTATATGCTCACCATTCGATTTTGCTTGGGCCGAAATGTAACGGTGGGCATATACATCATTTATGGCCAGATGACATGGGATTTATTGGTAGCCAAATGTAATGGTATATAATCTGCTTAGAAAAAGTCCATGTACTTGAATGTTGAAAATTAATACAAATGGATTAAAAACAAATTACACCCCTTTCTTGCCCAATGCTCAGCGTATAAAACAAGAAAATAAAATGTGTACCCCCTTGATGTCCTATGAAGATATAATATCCTTGAGAAGTTTGAGAGAAATTGCACTTGTTATCTTGGTGTCTGCCACAATTTCTAATTAAAGTATATAATGCAGAGAGACCCCTTGACTATCGGGAAATGTGGCGTGGAACGCACTGTGAGAAAACCAGAGTGAGTGTCGGTAGACAGAGGTCCCATTTCTTCATCATGATAAACATTTGTAAAGGTGATTGTATTCAAATAACGAAAATCTACGTACTGCATGTATTTAAATTTAATGTTTTTAAACATTATTTTATGAACAAATATATTATTTGTGGTTGAAATCTAAAGAAAATTCAATGTTTTTAAACATTATTTTATATCCTTTATAAACAAAATAAAGTATTTGGGGTTGGAATCTAAAAAAAATTGATGTTTTTAAACATTGTTTTATATCATTTATAAGCAAAATAATGTTTTTGTCCTTGGAATCTAAAGAAAGTGGAGTTGGATTATTATCTAAATTATTCCTTATTAAAGTTATCAACAATATCTATTATCATAAGGTATGTGTCCACAAAAAAATATCTAAGTTATTCATTATTAAAATTATCAACCATATCTATTATCATAACATATGTGTCCACAAAAAATGAAGTATGTTTCTTGAGATTAAAATTTAGCAATAATATTGTCTAATTATTAAGAAGAATAAACATGGTATAAAGGGCATTTAAAATTATGTGAAAAAGAAATATAATTTTTCAAAATCTAAGTTTTAATTTTCATTTATATTTAAATTATATCACTTAAAATAATTCAAAAACATATTACTTAGTATAATTATCAAGAAGGTAAGATTTTTTTGGAAAACACAATATTTTGCTATTTATTAAGGTGAATTAAAGATATTTACAAAAACTAATTTAACTATAATAGCGTCATTTCGAAGGTTGCTGAGAAGAACAAAAAAACTCAATACAAACTAGACCGGACAAATACATCTATAACTTTGAACCTTCAAACAAGGCTCTTGTAAGAAAACACATGATATCAAAAAATGAGCTCAGACAAATATATCAACTAACAGGCAACATAGGCAACATATTTGGTCTCATTAGGACAAAAAACAAGGCACAAAAACAAATTATGAACAATGTCACAAATACAGTCTATGAGCAAGATCAAAACAACTAGAAGAGCCCAACACGAATGCTTTCACGAGCATAATTTTCTTCCAAATAAATGGTACCAGGCTGCATCAAAAGACCATTAATTGATAGTTGATTGGCCTACATGTTGAATTGTCTATAGACATGGAAATAGGAAATGGTCTGAAACCTACTGCAAAGTTCTTCCACTTTGGCCTTCCAATAAGAAATATTCAAGGCCTGTAAATTTGGCTTCTCGAACAGCCAAATAATGATAATTTTTGAGCTACCACCGATCATTATGTTGGAGATATTTAAGGATTGTTGGGCGTGTGTTATATTCTTTCCACGACTAGTAGCACACGTTGTACATTGCGCCGGGTGTAGCGGGAGGGTCACAGGGGGAGTGGTAGCCCCCCCTGTTAGGGGGTTTGTAGGGAAATTTTTTTATGCAGACCCAATAAGAGTTGGGCCGACCCAAATATGGTGGATGAACTTACCCATGGTTTTGTGCATGAGTTTTGCACCTGGTTTTGAGCCCATGGTATTTTGTAGATCTGGTCAAGGGAACTACAATTATATTCTAATCCATGGTTAATGGATTGAGGTTTATGAATGCTTCAACATGTATATATATGTATTGTAACATTGAAAAGAATATAATGAAAAATTAATTTGGTAGTCCCGGTTTTGGGATCCAGGGGAAAATCTTTGTGTATATTTGTTTTTTGTTCTCACCATTGTTTATTTTTTTGTTTGAAGAATTCCTTTGCAGGTAATTTATGTACATGGTTAAAACCTACAAGGATTTTGCTACTGACGTTAGTGTTCAAGCAACCAAACTCTCAACTTCTGCTTTTGTGCCTAAACCAAAACCCATTTTAGCTTTAATAATGTGTTTTTTGTCAAGTAGGATGATAAAACCGCCTACACACTTGCCCTCCTGAGCCACACCATAAAAAAAAAGCCACATTGTGTTGAAAATTAATAGCTAGGCTAATGACCTTCCTTTTGGGATAGACTTTAATATTGGGAGGGTACTCCCTCCAGAAGGCAATGGCTTTTGCTAAAACGAACAACACATTGGGTTTGATATTCTCAAAGCTTATCTTGTTTCTAATTCCCCAAATTTTCTAGGAATTAAAGATAGGAATAGAATGGACTTTATGCCTATTGGAATGCCAACAATGAAGACAATTTCAAAAGGGACTGAATTGATCATTTAGAAAATCTAGCAGAGAGGACCACAAGGATTTAAGCACTTCACACCTGAGGAAAAGGTTATCAATACTTCCTCATCAGATCTACAAAGGACACAGATATTGGGCCCTTGAAAGCCCCTCTTCTATAAATTATCCCACGTTAGTATCTTGTTCTTTAGGATAAGCCATAGATTTTTTTTATTTTTTTTTGAGGGGATATTCCATTGACAAATTAAAGAGGACCACTAGAGAGTGCTTGAATGGCAATGGGATGAGGCAATGGCTGCATATATTAACTTAGTTGTAACACCTTTTGAAGAATTCCCCCAACCCCACACAAGGTTGCCTTTCTCTCTAGATAGGTTTATGCTATTAAGATGCAGATTAAGAACAAATCACTTATATTTAGAAGCAAGCTCTCCTTGCACACTTAGTTTTGTAGAGGAAAGCCAATGGCGACTTGAGAAATCAAAAGGAAAAGAACTGTAAGCTTGCACAAGCATAAATATACCTTTAGAGTTGAGAGATGAAATCAACTTGTCATAGAGGAAGCATGAATGATTCCCTCATATAAAAGGATCTTTACTCAGTTCAATCTAACCCAATCATGTACAGCTTGATTTTTGAGATGTTTATCTTTAATAACAAAATTCCATAGACCATTCACTGTAATGACTCCCCACCAACTCTTAGTTAGTGAGGCTTTCCCAAACCAAAATAGCTTTTGAAATCCCCACCCTCAATCTTTAGGTTTAGATAAAAATTCCCAACCAATTAGATGTATTTTATTTTTTTAAGCCTTACTTGACCACAAAAAACGAAACAATTTTTACCTAATTATATAAATCGTAAAAGAAGGAAAAACAAGAATGCTATTCAAAAAAGGCTTCACTTTGCCAAAAACAAAAAAACAAAAACAATTTAGAATTTTGCATTATTAATTAGTAACTTTTCCTCGTAAAAACATAATATCATACACTCTTTTAAGAGAGGCTCCACTTTGCCCCCAAGTAAAAAACCTTAGAATTTTTGCATTATTAATTTGTCTACTTTTCCTGGGGAAAAGCATATCACACATTTTAAATAAACGAATGGTATGCGTGATTATGTTCTAAGTGATAAGAAGATTTAGATTTATGAATTTATTTAATTTTAAATTTTATAAAGTTGTTGAATTTATTTCTATATATTTAATCCATTTAAAATAAAAATAAAAATAAATTAATCTATATTTATTAATAAAAAATATAAATAAATGAATTAATTTTTAATATTCTTTTAAAGTTATTGTGATTTATTATTAATTTCAAATTTATTAACTTTAATTAATTTTAAATATTAATAAATTATACTTATAATTAGTTTATTTGAAAATTATTTAAATGGAAAAAAGATTACTAATGGTGATGGGTGTATTGTTAAGTTACTCTGTGATGTAAAGGTCAAAGGGATCCAGTCATGTTAAGAATTGGTGTGGTCCAAGCCACTGGCATGATTTTGATGATTTAAATTTTTAATGATTTAGATGTCCTTGGGTCGCAGTTTCTTAGGCCACATGTCAAGTTTGTGGAGAACTGAGACAACAAAAAAGATATAAATGTATAAAATATTTGCATATTAAAATTATTTTTTAAATGATGGATATAAATTAAAGAATGTAATATTAAGTATAGACAAGTGTTGAAGGACAATATTGTTTTGTTATTCAAGTGGAAATTATGTTTTTTAAAAATTGCACATTGATATATGAAGTGGAAGAAAAATTGAGCATTGATATATGAAATGGAAAAAATAATTTCCTAGTAACCACAAGGACTTGCATATCAACTAAAAAAACACATAAATAATGGTGGGCAATAACTCTTGGTAAGCATATATATTTACATCTTGTTCCTATCTATTTTCTATGCAATAATTTCTTAAATTATGGGGGTAGTAATTGTAAATGTGTTATTTATCCACATAACATTGTACTATGCAAAGACTATAATAAGACCTTCAAGTAATGTTTCAATCAAATGTTTGAATTTTTTTTTCAATAATATTTAAATATAGATATTTGTTCTTCAAAGTTAAACATTATAATTGCCAAAATCATGCCTCGACAACCACTAATAATAAGATAAAATATAAAATGATAATTTATTAGTGTTTAAAATATTTCCATTTAAATAATATATATATTATATATGATTTTTTATAATAATTATTTCACTAAATATGCAAACATGTTATATAAGTATTATTAAATTAATTTTTTAATATTAATATTAAGGTGAGATATTATATATTTTTTATTATATTTCAATCTTCTAACCTATTTATACATTACTGGTAGAATGTAGTGCACTCACTAATTACCAACAAAACTCCATCTTAATTCTCGATCTACCAAGGGCCGATCAAATTTCTTGAAATGAAAGCATCTTTTAGAGTGAAAAGAGATTTGATGACTCTTGTTTCTTGATAGATGCTCACTTAAGATAGATCTGGGTCGGTATAATACATATATAGTTATGAACATTAAAATGTTAAAATATGACCCCACATATTTTTTTTCCTATATGTATCCATTCAATTATTTTTATTATTAATATTTTTCTAAAATATTACATATCAAATCCATATTAAATGTTGAAAATTTTGAAAAAAATTACCTCATACATTGAATTAGAAAGTAGCTATAAATGGAATAAGAATTCTCTCAATTTTTCTCTCTATATATGTTTCATGTTAAAAATTTTACTCAACTTGTGTATTGAAATATTTTATTTATAGCATAAGTTAAACTTATATCTGAACTCCATATTAGAAATAAAATAAGTTATAGATCTCCCTAGTTATGTAAAGTGAAAATATAAGAAAATTTTCAATTTAAATTACTTTATTTTTGTAGAAATTAGGTTGTATATTTGCAACAGCTCATGAAGTTTTAATCAAAATCACAAGACACAAACCTACTCTAGTGTCGTGTGAACATTAATTCATAGTTTAGAACAAAAATCTCAGACATATAAGAAGAAACAACACATATGCAAAAAATATTTTTATCTAGAGAAAGCAATCTGCTAAAAGCCCCAATGCCAACTTGCATTAATAAAATTAGTAGAGATGTATTACAAATTCTTTACTCAACTGAGCTCACCTTGCAAGTGCAGAACCTATCTCTCTACTCACTAAAGGCCTCTGACCCAGACTTAGCCAAATTTTGCTTAGGCTTGAGCTCTTATTTACTTGCGTTGTTCCTTGAGGAATTAGTTAGGAAATTCCTCTAATTGAATTGTGCAATTCCCTAGGTTGAACATCTGATTGCATGCAACATCTTACATTCAAGGCTAGTCCACAACTGATGTTACATTGCCTTGGAATCTCCACCTCAACTAGGTAACTGAAATTCTTTGCATGTTCTAGATTTTTTGGATTGATTGATTAGTTAATTGGATTATCATTGAGTTTGACTAAAGTCCCACTACTTAACTGACCTTCCACTAGTTCCTCCAAAAGTTGGAACTAGTTTAACTGAAAACAACGTCAGATAACTGACATTGATTGCTACAAATTACCAATCACACTTGCAAAATTGAACTCTAACTCCTCCAACTCGAATTTATTGAGTAAACTGGGTGACACAAGCCATGTCACACAAGTTAACATCATCTAAGTTGTCTGTTGATGTGGAAATTCAAATTTTCTCAATTTAATCAAGGAAAAATCAAATTGAGAATTTCTTGCTGCAATTTTCAACACTCCCTCTCAACAAGAAAGGGAATATAAACCACCCCTATCTTGCACCTTTGGAACTCAAACTTCCCATTGACAAGACATTTTTCAAAACGTCAACATGTTGTTCCTTTGTCAAAATGTACTGCAACAACATTATATGTCTCTATATACAGTCCCATAAATGGTGATACCAGATATCTATATGCTTGGATTGATCATAAAAAATAGGATTTTCAGAGATATTGATGCAACTCTAATTATCACTGTAGATCACCAATGGATCCATCATCTGACCAAACAATCCAATAGGTATATTTCTCATCTAGATTGCCTCACATGTTTCTTGACTAGCAGCCATGTATTCTGCTTCTGTCAAGTTGAATGCCACAAATCCTTGCTTCTTGTTGTACCATGAAACAACTACAGACCCAACAATGAAAATTTTACCTGATGTACTATTTCGGTCTGATGGACTCCTTGTCTAATCTACATCTGTGAAGCCACATAGCTTCACTCCCTTTGTCTGTCTTTACCATAGTCCAAACTGGGTAGTGCCTCTGAGGTACTGTAGAACATGCTTAGCTTCCCTCCAAAATAACTTGGTTGGCCTAACCATAGCTTGGATCAGTTGGTTGACTACATAACACATATCTAGTCATGTGTTCATAAGATACATTAGTGAACCCATGAATTGATCCATGCGGAACCTTTGAAGTATCTCATTGGCATACTTTCCTTGAGAGACAAAAAATTCCCCATCTCCTTGCCATACTTCCAATTTGAGGAAGTAGTGCATAAGACCCATGTCCTTCATTTCAAACTCTCCTGCAAGGTTCTCCTTGCAAGATTTGATAAGATGCTCATCACTAGTTAAAATCAAGTCATCAACATATAAGACAATAATCAATAATTTACCTTCTACCAAGATATGATAAAGGTTTTCATCCGCTTCACTTTTGTTGAAGCCCAAACCGATGAGATAACTATCAATATTGGTGTATCAAGCACGGGGTGCTTGCTTGAGACCGTATAATGCTTGCGTGAGTGTGCAAAGATGAGGCTCCCAATCAAAAATCTCGAAGCCTTCTAGTTGCTTGATATACACCTCCTCCTCAATAACTCCATTGAGGAATGTTGTTTTCACATCCATCTAGTGGATCTTCCACCCTATATGTGCAACCAGAGAAAGAATTGATCTAATGGATGAGTGCCTTGCTATAGGAGAAAAGGTCTCCTCATAATCAATCCCCTCAACTTGAGAGTACCCCTTGGACACAAATCTAGCCTTGTAATTTTCCATGCTTCTATTTTCTGCATGCTTTACCTTGAAGATCCATCTCAAACCCACAACTAATTTGTCTGTTGGTCTTGGGACCACTTTCCAAAGACTATTCTTTACAATGGATTTATATTCCTCCACCATTGCATCAACCCACACAGGTTTCTCTACTTCTTCCTCCAAAGAGGATGGATTAATCTCTACAATCTCAGTCATTAGAGCCATGTAGCCAGTGTACCGATCTAGTGACCTTCTCTGCCTATGATGATTTGAATGAGCACCCACATTCTCCCTCGCATCTTGCACAAGTCTCTCAGCTTCCCTGGTCTTTTTCCTGCCTTCTCTAGATGGCTCTACTAGAATTGTTGTCTCTACTCTCTTCTCCTCAACTTGTGGATGCTCCACAACTTCTTGAGGTTCCTCCTTTGGAGCTAAAAGTTCCTCTTCTAGTGGGATCCGAAGCTCCCTCTCAAGAGAGAATCACATGGCTTTATCTTTGTCAAATTTTACATCCCTTCACACAATTGTCATTTTGAGAGATGACAAGTACACATAGTAGTTGTGGATAATTTCTGTGTACCCCACAAATACCCCCAATTATGTTGTCAACTCTGGCTTCTTTCTTAATTCTTTGGAGACATGGTAGTAAAGAGAGGCTCCAAAAATACTCAAGTGCGACACATCTGACTTTCTCCTTGAGAAATCCTCCTCCAGTGCAATCATGCCAAGAATCTGGTGAGAACTCTTGTTCTGCCAATAGACTATTATGTTGCATGCCTCAATCCACAAATGCAGAGGTAATCCTTGATCATGCAACATTTCCCTCATTGCTCCCACAATGCTACAATTCTTCCTCTCAGCCACCCTATTCTACTATGAGTTTTGGGGTGTTGTCAACTCTTGTTAAGTGCCTTCTTTTACATAGAAATTTTTAAATTCATTTCACATAATCACCTCCATTATCGCTCATGAGAGCCTTCACCTTCTTGCTCGTTTCTTTCTCAACTAATGCCTTGAATTCTACAAACTTGGAGAATGTGTCATCCTTCTTCTGCATGAAGAATATCTAGTAATTTTGTGAGAAGTCATCAATAAACATGAAAAAATATTTGTGCCTAGCAATGGAGGCTGTCAAGAAAAGTCCACAAACATCAAAGTGGATGCTTTCAAGGACTGCATGTGATTTGTTGTCCCGATCATGGAATGTGGATTTTGTGTACTTCCCCAAAGTACATCCTTTCTACACATCCTATTGCTCAAGTGCTCCTTTGGGGAGCCTTGTGGTTATTTATTGTATGATCTTCAAAGCACCATGATGCAAATGGAAAAGTCTTCTATGCTAAAGTTCACTGACATCGCGACTCTGCACCTTATCTGCCTTTGTGCTCAATGCATCATAATCCTCCACATCTAGCTTATACAAGTTCTTCACATGAACCCCAATCTACTTCACCTATCCCGTGGCTATGTGTCTAAGGAATTCCTTTCCTTTGTTGAAGATCACATCATAACCACACTCTTCTAAAACTTCAACAGAGACGAGATTTTTCTTTAGGCCCATAATGAACATGACATCCTTGAGCTTGAGGGGGGAGCCTGACTCCCTCTGAAAGGTGACTGTACCAATCTCGGTCATGCTATATCATCCATCACCCCCCATTTCGATGGACATCTGCAAATATTTTTCTTCGGAGTCATTGAAAAATTCTTTATTCCCCATCATGTAGAACGATGCACCTAAGTCTAGGTACCACATGATCCCCATCACTATGCTGGCCATGCATGTAATGAGGGTAAAGTAAAGCTTGGATTGTGAATACAAAGCTTCACCTATTGCTCCTCCTGAGGTATTCTTTCTTGTCTTTTTCCGTGGACATTTCATGGCATAGTGCTCGAATTCATGACAATGGAATCCTTTAATTTTTGAGAAATCTTTCTTCTTGCCCCCTTGACTAGATTTGGTTTAGATTGGCATTTCTTCCCTTTTCGCTTCTTTTACCTTCCATCCAATGCAAATTTTTCTTCATCCTCACCCTTGGATGAAGTCCCATCTCTAGTATTCCACCTTATTTCCTCCTATACCAAATTAGACCATAAGCGCTCCCAACTCAGTAGTTTCTTCCTCCCATTCACCAAATCTTAATAGTTATGCCAACTCTTGGGAAGGCCTAGAAGGGCTAGGGTTACCAAATCTTCTTCAAACACATTAACACCGACCCCACCAAGTTCATTACGACACTATGTAAACTTGCTCAAATACTACGGAATTGTGTCATTCTTCTCCATCTTAGTACTTCGAAGTTTATCCTTGAGCGTCAACTTCCTATGGTCACTACTATTCTCGAACAATTATTTCAATGCTTTCCACATCGAGAATAGAGTTTCTTTTCCATGGAGATTCAAGAGAATATGACCCTGTACTCCCTCCAAGATTATTCTCCTCACCTTGGCTACATCTTTCTTCCATTGAGCAAGGTTCTGGACATCAGATGTTTATGGTTTTGCAACATCCAACTTGATGTATTCTAGCAACCCATTCTCATCCAATATTGCCTCCATGCGGTCCTTCCATGTAAAAAAATTAGAGGTTCCTTCCAAGGCATACCATAGCCTTAGTCCATTGAAGGTCATCCTCTCAAATCTGAAGAAATCCTACTACATTGATCCTCAAATTCAAACCTCTGAGAAACAACTTCGAATTTTCTACTCATGAAGTTTTAATCAAAATCGCAAGACACAAACCTACTCTGCTACTCTGCAGACATTAATTGACAATTTAGAACAAAAATCTCAGACATGTAAGAAGAAATAACACACATGCAACAAGTATTTTTATCTAGGGAAAACAATATGCTAAAAACGCCAATGCCTGCTTGCATTAATCAAATGAATATAGATGTATTATAATTTCTTTTCTCAACTAAGCTCGCCCTGTAAATGCACAACCTATCTCTCTGCTCACTGAAGGTCTTTGACCTAGACTTAGTCAAATTTTGCCTAAGCTTGAGCTCCTATTTCCTTGCATTGTTCTTGAAGAATTAGCTCCTGTTATTTAGGAAATTACTCTAAGTGAATTGCACATTTCCTTAGGCCGATCATCTGACTGCATGCAACATCTGTACACTCAAGACTAGTCTACAATTGATATTACATTGCCTTGGAATCTCCACCTCAATTGGGTAACTCAAATTTTATGCATGCAGTAGCTATTTTGGGCTGACTGATCAATTAACTGGATGATTACTGAGTTTGACTGAAGTCCCACTGCTTAACTAACCTTCCACTAGTTCCTCCAAAAGATGGAACTAGTTTAACTGAAAATAACCCGAGATCACTGACCTTGATTGCTACAAATTAGCAATCACACATGCAAAACTGAACTCTAACTCTTCCAACTTGAATTTACTGAGTAAACTAGGTGACATAAGCCATGTCATAAAAGTTAACATCACCCAAGTTGTCTGTAGATCTAGAAATTCAATTTTTCTCAATTTAATCAAGGAAAAATCAAATTGAGAATTTCTTGCTCCTATTTTTAACAATTTTTCTCTATATAGAGTAGATATAAAATAAATTTATGTTGTTTAATAAGGACAATGAATTATTTTATTTATGATTGACAGTAAATTTTATTTTGTTATGAATATAAATTTGTTTTAAATATCACATGTACATTGAACTTAAAATTAATTACACATCATCTAATATCAATAATACTATTTTTTCTATATATATATATATATATATATATATATATATATATATATATATATATATATATATATATATATATATATATATATAGATATATATATATATATATATAGGAGTTGTTATTATTTATATAGTTATTAATAAGTACCAATAGTCATTCTCTAATAAACACATTAACAATATACATCTAATAATTATTAATGTGATTGATAAATGTCTATCTACCTATATCAACACATTTACTAATATGGTTGTATATGTGTTTTATATAGACCTATGGGCATATATCAACCACACCGGTAAATGTGGTTGTGCTAGTTTAATATGGACAATGAAATATTTTATTTATGGTTGACAATAAAATTTATTTTAAATATCATATGTAAATTGAACTTAGAATAAATTACATATCACTAAATATCAATAATACTATTTCTTCCCCATATTAAAAGATATTTTTTTTTAACTTTTAGTTACATTAAATTTTTTTTAATTACTATTTTTAATTTATTAATTTAAATTATTATTTTACTATTTTTAAATGTAAATCTTTCCCATATGAGAATGTCATATCTACTCCCATCTATTTGGATTTGTCAAATATTTTGAAAATGGAAAAAAAGTTTCTTATAAAATCTATATATGGTTTTATTCCATACATGCATATAATCATAATCATAATATTTTTATTTGAACTTTTTACATTATTGGTTTTAAGAGATATTTATATTTCTTATTTATATTAATTTATTTTTTTAAATATTAAAATAATATATTATATTATATTATATTAATATTAATATTAAATCTCAATCTCAAGATTTTGTCTTGGCCCCCGCGATTTTGAATAGGAGCTCCCGCGCCTCTACAACCTTGCCTCCTATGGCCCTCCGCAGGCCTCCTGCCTAGCAGCCCCTGCTGCTGGGCCTCCTACCTTCCTCCACAACTCCCCCGCAATCGAACCCCACCCATCTTTTAGCCAGTGCTGTGATTGGCTTCCTCCTGACCTTTCCATCGCTAGGAATGATCCCTCCCAGATGTAAGACAATGAAGACCAGGCTGAGATCTTTGCCTCTTTCATTTATGAAAATGCAACCACTAGAAACAAACCTACAGCTTCAAAGTTCGTTAAGAAACTGGTTGACATCCCAGAAATCTCCCTTCCTCCTAGTCTCCCAAGGAAGGCAACGATCTCTCTAGCAAAGAGAGGTATGGTTGGAAAATTTACTGGCTTGTGGCCCTCTCCCAGGGCTGTTCAGAAATGGGTGGAGTGCAACTGGAATGCGAACATCCAAGGAAAAATCGCCATAAGATTTTGTGTAAGGGGTTACTATACATTCCTCTTTGAAACCAAAGAAGAATGGAATCTCATCTTCAGAAATGGTCCCTACTTCATGGATTCGAGAAGTCTTTACCTGAACAGATGGTCCCCTAACTTCGACCCAGAAATGGATATACCTAATGCAGTCCTGGTTTGGGTTCGCTTGCTGCATCTCCCTCTTCATTGCTAGGGAGATGAATCGGTTAAAGCCATTGGGAACGTTGTTGGAAAATACATTGACAGATGCGAACCAAAGGATAACATGCATGCTTGTGCAAGGATCTATGTTGAAGTCGACTTAGGAAAGGGCCTTCTGGAAGCAATCAAGATCAAAGTGGACCAATGGACCCATATTCAGCAGCTGGACTACAAACAAATACCGTTCAAATGTAAGGTATGCCATGAATATGGTCATTTTGCTAATAGGTGTAATAAACTAAAAGAAAATGAAATGAATGAAAATGCTAAAGCTAGTGAAGACACATGGGAACAAGTCAAAAGAAAGAAATCAAACCCCAAACAGCCTGGCCCTAAACCAAAGCCTCCCCCAGAACTCCAAGCTGCTCCCCTCCCCCCCCCCCATCTCGACTCAGCCTTTACCCTCTACTTCAAACCCCTTTGAATCCCTGGAGGACGAAGATCCATCCTCCCCCCTTTCTCCACCTCCAACCACTGCTCTAGCAGTCATTCACTCCCCCTCTCAGATCCTCCCCTCACCCCCTCCAACCATAGAATGTATCCTAACAAGAAACAAAGTCAAAGAAGCAAGCAACAACTCAGAGCCACCAAAAAAAGCAGACAGGAAATCATATAAAGAAATAAGAGATGAAACAACAGCTAAAGAAATGGCCACAGGTACTCAACAGCCAATGGACTCTTTTTTGGCCAAGCAAAGAGGAAGCGGGGAAAAGATAAAGGAGAAGAGCGGGGCTCACCAAAAATCCAGTGAGTAATGATTTTGGTCTCTTGGAATAGCAGGGGCCTGGGCTCCTCTCTAAAATCCAACGCAGCCCAGGATATAATCAGTCAAGAGTAGCTAGATTTCTTTCTGATCCAAGAGACCAAAATATCCAACCAAGACTTTCAAAAATTTACAAAAAGACACAAAAGCTTTGCAGGAACAGCAACAGACTCACTGGGTGCCTCAGGAGGAATAGGCACATTGTGGAACAAGAGAAAATGGGACCTTATCAGACAAAATTCAACTTACTGGTCGGTCAGAATTGACCTCAAAAATAAAATCACAAAAGAAGAATTTATTGTGCTCAACATTTATGCTCCAAACCATTACAAGGACAAAGCATATTGTTGGGATTATATCAAATCAGAGTTGCAGGCATGTCAAAATAGGAAGGCAGTTCTGGGTGGTGACTTGAACTTAATAAGAAACATTGAAGAAAAGATAGGAGGAAAATATCTTGCTGACCCTTCAAAAGATGCTCTGGAAGAAATAATAGAAATCCATAAACTCATCGACATTCCACCATGCAATGGGAAATTTACATGGAGCAATAAGAGAGCAAGAACACACAATATCAACGAAAGACTTGACAGGATCTTAATCCATGAAAGTAGAGCAGTAGGATTCTCCTCAATAAAAAGCAAGATCGCCCATGCCACAGCTTCAGATCATAAGCCAGTGGTCTTGATCCTAGATAGAATAGGAAATCTCGGCCCAATCCCATTCAAATACAATAAAATTTGGGACAGCAAGGAGGATTTCCGCAAGATCATCAAAGAAAGTTGGGAGATGGAAGTCATAGGATACCCCCACTATGTTTGGGAATCCAAATTAAAATTCCTAAGATCAACACTCAAAAAGTGGGCAAAAGAGAATGCAACAAAAGAGAAAAATAAAAAAATCGAGCTACATAGGAAATTGGAAAAATGGAATCAGGAAAAGGAGGCTCAGCAAACATCAAAGGAAGAGAAAACTCAGGAAAACAAAATCTTTAGGGAATTATATAGGCAGAACAAAGCTGAGGAAGAGGTGCTGAGACAAATATTGAGGTGCCTCTGGCTCAGCGCGGGAGATAAAAACACATCTTTCTTCCATAATAATCTCAAGCTCAGAAGAGCTGGAAATCAAATAGATAAAATCACTGCTGAGGGTAAAGAATTAAGAGAGCAAGAGGAAATCAAAGAAGTAGCCCACAACCACTTCAAATCTCTCTTAACTGCTGACTATCAGCCTCTGGACAGCGTGGACTTCCTCCTACCAGTTGAATGTAAAATCAATGAGCAGCAAAATAGCAAGTTGGAACAGGAAGTTTCAGAGGAAGAAATTAGAGAAGCTGTGTGCAGTATGCAGGCGAACAAGGCTCCTGGGCATGATGGCTTCACAATTGCTTTTTACAGGATTCATTGGGATATAATAAAGAAAGATTTCATTAGGATGGTCAAAAATATTTTCAAGAAAACCAAGATGGGAGAAAATACAAAAACCCCCCATTTGGCGCTTATCCCCAAGGAACCAAACCCCCTCTCCTTTGATCGCTTCAGACCCATTTCCCTCTGCAATGTCTCCTACAAAATCGTCACCAAAATCTTGGCCAATAGACTGAAAAAGCTCTTGCCCACTCTCATTTCCAAGGAGGATTTGTCCCTAAAATACAAATAATGGATAATGTCATTTTGGTCCAAGAAGCAATACACAACAGTTTGCATAGAAATGAAAGGGGTATGATCATAAAACTTGACATGGAAAATGCCTTCGATAAGGTCAATCACCAATTCTCAGCAGTTGTTCTCCGGAAGTTTGGAATATCCAACAAATTTATACACATCATTATGGAATGCATATCAAATCCTTGGACAGCTCCCCTAATCAATGGAAGGCCTAGTCGCTACTTCCGAAGTTCCAAAGGACTGAGACAAGGCTACCCCCTCTCACCCTTCCTTTTCATCATCATGGCGGAAACCTTAAGCATACATCTGGAAAATCTAAGGAAACAAAAGGAGATAACAGGGATAAGTATAGCGAGAGGAATAAAAGAAATAAATCACTCGCTCTTTGCCAATGACACTCTCTTAATAGGAGGAGCCTCAAGCTTAATTGCAAGGAGATTCAAGAGAATCTTGGACACTTTCCTGGCTGTCTCAGGGGGACTGCTTAACAACAAAAAGTGTAGAATTTATACTTGGAATGTCTCTCTTCAAGTAATGCAAAGAATCTCTCTAATCATGGACATCCCAGTCCAAAGAAACTGGAGCCACTTTTCCTATCTTGGCCTTCCTTTGGCAAAGGAAGTTGTCAAGTTTGAGATTTGGAACAAGCAGATTGAAAAAATGAGAGGGCTTCTCCAAAGTTGGGGGCTGTCGTGGTTAAACCTAGTGGGGAGGACCATCCTCATAAAATCTCTTCTTTCAGCCCTTCCTATTTATCAGTACGTTGTTACTTTGGCCCCAACAAGCATTCACAAACAATTGGAGCTAATTATGAGAGGCTTTCTTTGGCAAGGAGGGAAACAAGATACAAAAAAATTTAGTTTGGTTCGATGGGAACAGGTGATCCTCCCCTTCGAAAAAGGTGGCATATCCATCAAAATTCCAAGCTTAACTAATAAAGCGATGGGCTTCAAACTTGTGTGGAGAATGCCAATGGAAAAAGGCAGCTGGTGAGTTGAGGCTCTAAAAAAAAATACCTTATTGGGCAGCACTCTAAGGTACTCACTGATTTGATCGTGGAAATACCATGTACTCTAGCATGGAGACTTATCAAAAAAGTCATTCCCCAAATCAAAAATCATATCTCAAAGTCCCCTGGAAATGGAAAGGATATAAATCTTTGGACATATAGAATTATGGGTTCGGAGCCAAGTAATCATCTCTAGCAGTTCAGACCCCTGAAAATATGGATGGAGGCTAAAAGCATTCATTCCTTATATGACATCTTGGTTTGGGACCACAATAGTTGGTCTGCTTGGAGGGACGTTCCTCTCCCAAATCATCTCAAAAATCAGTGGGCAGATCTAAAGAGAACGCTGATGGGAGCTGACCCAACAAATAAATCCACTCAAGACAGCTTCGTATGGGACCCAAGCAGAGGAAAGTTCACTGTGAAAGATGGGTACCAACTCCTCCAATCTAGCAACAATCTAGATAATTGGAACCTTTGGTCAGTAGTTTGGAAGAATAAATGCCTCCCAAAGATAAAAAATTTTGCTTGGACCCTCCTAAAAGGGAAGACCCTCACTGTTGAAAATCTAAAAAAAAAAGGGATTCAAGGTCCTTCAATGTGCTGCCTCTGTTGTTCGGAGGAGGACAACAGTCAACATTTATTCCTCGATTGCTACTTTGCCCAACACTGCTGGCACCAAATTATCGACGCTTTGAGGTCTCCTAGAGAAAACTTCGATCAACTCACAACTCTTAACAGAAATTGGGAAAAAGGCTACCCCCACGCAAGAAAAGGCAAAGCCATAATTACTCAAATATGGAGATGCATTCCTTTTGCTCTTTGTTGGCAAATTTGGCTCTCCAGGAACAGTTGCATCTTCAAAAACCAAAAGCCAAACCCAGCTCTCACTCTGGCCAAAACTCTGGGCCTAGTTGCAGAAATGATAAGTGCCAACACTGTAACAAAAACTGACCACACCAATTGGCAGAAAGAGGTACAACAAATTCCCATTGGTCTACTCAAAGAATAAAAAATCTCCAGCAAAGTCATGTAAGGGAAAAAAATGGAAACTTAGGGGAACTCAAAATGAAATAGAACAGTGGATTCAAGAACAAAAGACTTTCACTCTTCAGTTTGATGGCGCTTCCAAAAACAACCCCCGACAAGCAGGAGCAAGGGCAATAATCACAGATCAAAATGGGAAAGTCATCACCACTTATGAATGGGGATTGGGAAATATGGAAAACAACATGGCAGAGGCCTATAGCCTTTTACTAGGTACCTGCATCTTGAAACATCTTCAAGCCAAAAATCCAGTCATAATTGGTGACTCGGCAATTATGATAGCAGCTATGGATTCAGGGGGCGACTTCAAAAACCAAGCCCTTAATAGAATCAAGCACAGGATCGTGGATAACTCAATACAGCTAGGGATCATCCAATTCAAACATGTCATGAGAAATTGTAATACCAAGGCAGATTCTCTAGCCAACAGTGCAGTCACCAGACCCATAGGGCAGGTCTATGAGAACAACAACACATATGATAAATCAATCCCATAAGATGCCCCTCCCCTTAGTCGGCCTCATGATCCAAGGCTCCAACAAACATCTCAATAAAAAGTTCGCCTCTCCCTTCAGTCCATGCAGTTGGACGTCTGATTCCCTCCCCACTAACAGTATCCATTCCCACATCTTAAGCACTGTCAAGGAAATCCTCAGGCTAAAGGAAAATCTGTAATGGATAATGGACGGGGAAGATTCTCATGAAAAGATCACTCCGAAGTTAGGCAACAGTCATTTCGCAATCCTCAGAGGCTGCTTAAGAAATATTCGAA
This sequence comes from Pinus taeda, assembly GCA_000404065.3. NCBI lineage: Eukaryota > Viridiplantae > Streptophyta > Pinopsida > Pinales > Pinaceae > Pinus > Pinus taeda. The sequence continues at coordinate 38,797 of APFE030365154.1, forward strand.
TTGATATCTGGGACAAGAACATCTCAGAGCAGTCCGATTCACATTCAGAGGCTCTGAAGTTTGAGTGTGCTTATAAACAACCGGTGGTGCATTGGTTCAACCGGTTCAGTGTTGCAGTTGCGCTTTGCTCTCTTGGCATACGCTCAAGCTCCCATTGTCCCTTTTCCAGATCGCTCCCAGTGCTCATCAGTTGAAGAAGTTCCTCAAAGTCAGCTCTGCGAGGTATAGATTGTGTCTGTCGGGATTGTATTTTCATTCTTTTCTCTAACAGTCGTGTTGTCTTTGTGATCCAGCTCCATTCAACTTCATTGGCCTCTGTTTCGCAGCTCTCTGTTCCTCATTCTCTCTGTTATCATCCTCTCGCTCTCTCCTCTGCTTTTTATTCCCCCTTCAGAAGTTGCTCCCTCCCTCTTTCTGCGATACTTTGCTTCCTACCCCTTCCTATCTCCAAAGCTTCGCTTATTATCCTCTCTCCCCTGAACTGCTCCTCCGCCATCAACTCTCTGATCCACCTGCCTTCTTCCTCTAGAATTTCTGTCAACCTTCACTCTTCTATCTATGGCAAGCTAATCAAGCTTTGCCTCAAGATATCTAAGATTACTCAAGACTCGTCAACAATGTTAGAAAATCCTTTGGACTGTGTCATCACCAACAACAGTTGCACCCTCTGCAAGGCGCACTGCTTCATGATTGCCCGCTTCATCAAGCATTTCAACGAACTTAAAGAAGAAGTTCAGTCAGAGAACAAATCTAAGAAGGAAAAACTTGAAAAACAAAAAGCAGAAATTGAAGGCCTCAAAGAGAAATGCAATCACTTGGAAGAAGCCATTAGCCACATGAGATCTATGAACCAACGCATGCAAGGGGAGGCATCAAGCAAGAACACCGATAAAAAAGAGCAGCCGCCTGATGATTCGATTAATCAGTTCTAGTGAAAATGTCTTATGCACTGTAAATATTGTTTGCTCCTAGGTCAGTTCATACGACAACATAGCCGGTTTGCCTTCCAAGTCTTAAAAATTAAGCCTAGTGAATTGGATCAAGGGACTGTGTTCCCATTAATTCCACTTCACTTCCTCTAGTATCTGTAATGGGACTTGTCCCTCTGCTAAAGTTTTTATAATATAACAGTATTCGACCGTGTTAATATATATATAAAATAAAAATATTTGCAATTTTTCTTAATAATAATAATAATAATTTAATTTTAAAATCATTGTAAAATAGAAAAAAAATTGATGTGTAAGATTCCTTATTTGAGGGATAAAGGATTCATTTCTTATAATAATTTTATTGCTAGAATTTATTGAGATGGGTGTTGTTTTGGAGTTTTTGTTCTCAAATTATGTTTTTCAATATAAAAATAGATTTAATCCCTTAAGAAAACATATGAGATACTTGAATTGTGTAGTGTTTAGATCAAACTAGTGATTCCAACAATTTTGTTAAATTTAAAACAAATTAACTAACAAATACACCTAAAACTACTTTCAAAAGTTAAAACAATTAGATTACCATTAAAAAGTATACACTCTACCTCTTACTTTTGAATTTAAACTTGTAACATTTTATGAATATTATAAACCAATAAACATATTAAATCATTCACTATAATTAATTTCTTTAAACACAAAAAAAATTAAATTAATAAACTACTTAATATAAATATAAAATTTAACTATGATTAATTTCTTTAAATACAATTTTTTTAAATTATAAAATATTTAATATAAATATCAAATTTAACTATAATTAATTTTCTTATATATATATATAAATTCAGTTGTCTATAATGCTTTTGAAAGCCTTTCCGGTGGGTTTTTCCGGTCAAAATAAGGTAGCAATTTATTGGAATCGCAAGTTTGACAACTAGTTTCTGCACAATCAAAGCGTCCCAGGGGTTTTCAGGGTGCTGAATCCAAAAATGCAGTTAAAAAACCATTTTAAGTGCAACAAATCAAGATTTAACCTCAATTTCTTCCGCCAGATTCCGTCACCAAAATTTTCAAAAAGTCGCATTATATACCACTCCTATATAAATTCATTACATCCATAACAAGTAAATCTAAAACTAAAAATTAAAATGAGTGTGGTAAAAGATGTTTTTCATTGGAATCTTTAATTAAAACCGAATAAAGTTTGTAATCCAGTGAAGTTGTAACAAGCACTGCCTTCACCATCAGCGACACAAATATTGGCCAGCATTTTCCTGGCAACACCGGAAAACAGCATGTTTGTTTGAAAGGAAAAGGCCAAAGCAATGGCGATCTCTGACACTCTACAGTTTCTTTGGATGCAGAACATTACATGATACGTCTTTCCATACAAACAGTACACACCATAATTCAAGTTTGCACAAGCATATAGTCAGCCTTACAGCAATATGATGAACCATAGCTTTTTCTACCAACACTGTCGCGCCTTCTTTTACTTCTCAGTCGAGTCGATAGGCCAGGTCTTCTCATACTGTTAGGGGAAGGTCCACTGTTTGCTTTAATGGCGGGGGCGATGGCGGGGGCGGTGGCGGGGGCTGAGATCTCACTGGTTGAATAATTCGAAATATGATTAGAAGAATTATTATTATGGATGGGCCAGCAGTATTTGTAAAAGAAATTATTGAGCAGTGTCGGCAAGGACCGGGCTTACTGCATGGGGAACGTGGGTTCACATCAACCGCCATATGGTCAGAGAGGAGCAGAAGCTTTGGCAGCCTGATAATGACAAATTTATTCTCCCATTTACCAAGAAAACGGTTGGCTCTTCTTTCTTATTTACCGGGAATGACAAATTAGTAGTCTGCTCTTTATGTATAGAAACTGACTTCACACGTCCGTTCTTAAATTTTGCTTTTTTAGGCTGATACTCTCTCTCTTCCCTACTGATTTATGATTTTTTGGGCTGATACTCTCTCTCTTCCCTACTGATTTATGCTTTTTTAGGCTGATACTCTCTCTCTTCCCTACTGATTTATGCGGACCGACAAATTAATAGTTTTTTTTACGTATAGAGTATACAATCTGAGATCGCACTCACGTTCTCGAACTTTGCTTTTTTTAGCTTCATACTCTCTCTTCTCTACTGATTTATCCGGATCGACAAATTAGTAGTCTATTTTCTCATGTGTAGAATTTGAGTATTTGAGTTCCGAAGTCCGGAAACTTTGGCTTTTCTAGGCTGACGCTCTCTCTCTTCCCTACTGATTCGACAAATTAGTAGCCTGCTTTTTATGTATAGAATCTGAGTGCCCGAGTCCCGACCTTCGAAACTTTGCTTTTTCGAGGTAGAATTGCGGGGCCTCTTTGTAGGTCTTCAGCCGTTGCCTGTCTCTCATATCTACCATCGATTTATCCGCGCCCTGCCCAAGATGTTTTATAAAAGCTGCTGTAATAAATTGTGTGTTTGTTTGTTGCGGAATTAAAAGGATTGGCTAAGCGGTCAAATCAATTTTTTAATCTCAAAATTTGTTTTCATTAAACTGAGGTGATGGATTAATAAAATAATTAATGCTCAAGACACCACACTACTAGTTCATAGATATGGATATATAACATTAAATATTAGTTGTTTTGTCCTGAAATGCTTATTGATAAGATGTTTGATGTTGTGTGTTCATATAATAAATAAAGAATTAATATTTTTAACTCTGGCTGATGCAAAATTATTCTTCACTCTTTATTAAAGTTATTAATATTATATACATTAAAAATATATTTCATCTGATTGATTACCAAATATTTTTAATTGGATTGATTACCAAATATTTTTAAATTTGTTTTTATATAATAAAAATAAGTTGGATTATTTGATGATTTTTTTAATAGTTCTCAAGATATTTTTAATTTTTTTAATAAAAAATAGATATGATTTTTTTGGGAGTGTAAGTTTGAAATATTTGGTTAATGTTGAATTTATTTATATATTAAACATTTATTTTAAATAACACTAAATCACATTTTACTAAAAATGGATATCTTAATTTTAATGGAAAAACGAAAACATTAAAAAATTAAAGTAGGCTTAAAATAAATATATTTAGTAATAATTCTATGAAAAAAACAAAAACATTTAATAATAAAGACACCTAAAATAATATAATTTATTAATTATTCTTTAACACTGAAAAAATTATTTAAGAAATTTTGTTTTAATTGATTCATTTTTATTAATAATATTAGAAAATGAATAATAAAAAAACATAATGATTAAATATATTATAGAAAAATATATTTTTAAAAATAAGAAACTCATCTTAATTCCAGACCTAGTATCATGTATATAGTTGAAATTACTCAATATGCAATTATTATTATTGCCAACTTTAAGACCAACCAATGGTGGTTTAAGGATATTAAATGTAATATCAGGGTTAAGTAAGGGTGTCCCTTATTCGCTACCTTTTTTGGTATTTACATCGATAAGCTATAGGAGTGTTTGGAAACTATGGGCAAGGGCACCGTTAATCATTACTCTTCTCCTTTATGCTGATGATATCGTTCTTCTAGCAAAAAGCCATGATGGTCTAGAAAAGTAGCTTAAGACTCTTCATGTCTACTCCTCCAAGATGGGTATGACAGTTAATACCAACAAGAGTAAAGTCGTGATCATTAAATCCAGAAAGATCACCCATGGTAGTTTCGTCTATGATAACCATTGCCTAGAGTTGGTTTCTTCTTATAAATATTTGGGTATTGACTTTCCTCATAAGCTCAACTGGAATTATAGCATCGAGAAAATAATTATTGGAGGTTGGAAAAATTATTATGAGTTTGAAAACAATTGTAAGTCGGTTGATCTTTACATTTGGAGTAAAAAAAGGTTCTATTTGAGACTCTCATCACCCCTATTATCTTATACAGATGTGAAGTTTGGGGTTGCGGTATATCTAGAGAGTTGTGGAGAAAGATTGAGATGATCCAAAAGAAATTCATAATCTATAACCTCAAAATCAAAGAAAATACTCCCTATCCTATCCTCTTGATTGAAGTTGGTTTGTTCCCCATTGAAAGTACGACTATGTTTAGATATCTGATGTATAACAAAAAGATTTACAACATGGATTCGAAGAGGCTCCCAAAAATTGCTTCTAACTTTAGTAAAAATCCCCACCTATGCCGCAAGCGTGAATGGCATAAGGATGCCTAGTATTGACTCAACCTTTGGGGGATTAAGGAGGAGATCATCATGGAAAGCAAGGATAGTATCAAAGATACTATTACCTCCAATTTTAAGGACAAGATGTGGGATGGTAAGGAGTTGGAGGGTAAAATGAAGCTAAGATAGTATAAGGAGGCGATCAAACCCACCCTCATTAGGGGAATTTTGAGGTCTAAAATGAGACTCCTAAGAAAAATGTACAACCAAAATGAACTTTATAAGAACCAATAGGATTCAAGATGATGATGTCAACCATGGGAGATGATTCACCATTTTTGGAGTAAAAATGTAAAAAGGTTAGAAAATAATAAAATAATAAAACTATTTTTTCAACCTATCTCCCTAAGGTTTTACTCAAATTTTGGTATTTATTGGATGCAAAATTTAGTTCCTCATCCAAGGAGTACCCATGTTGCATACTTTCGATGGGCCCTGCTACAAGAAAAATGAGAAATGCATGGAAAAACGTGTTTACAAACACGTTTTTCCATGCATTTCTCATTTTTCTTGTAGCAGGGCCCATCGAAAGTTACAAACACGTTTTTCCATGCATTTCTCTTTTTTCTTGTAGCAGAGCCCATTGAAAGTATGCAACATGAATCAAATTCTGCATCCAATTAGTGTTACAGCTCGAAATTTGAGTAAACCCATAAGGAGATAAGTTGAAAATACAAGTTGAAAAAATAGTTTTTCTTTTTTCCCTCTAAAATTTGATGATGTAATCTAATCTTATTTTATTATTTCCACTATTATTTTATAATTTCTTTAGAAGACTCATTTTAGACCTCAAAACTCTGCTAATGTGATAACCAGAATTACCTCTATTTGTTGACCAACACTAAGAAGAAAATGAGCATCGCTAGGATAAGAACTGATTCTCATGAGCTTCGAAGTGAGACATGGCGATGCTCTACTCACAAAACTCCTTGGGATGGTAAAATCTGTCAGATTTGTGATACTAAGAAGGTGGAAGATGAACAACACTTCCTTTTAGACTTCCCTACTCTTTGCCACATCCGCTCTCAATTCCCTATCATCATCCATACCTCCAATCTTCTTGACTTATTAATCCAACCCAACTATAGCGATCTTGGAGGGCTTCTATTGCAGAAACAAGATTTTTCTTTTTATTTTTATTTTTTATTGCAGAAACAAGATTTTTTTTTTGAGTGCCATATACCACATTGGTCTTAGTGGACGTTAATCATCATCATAACTTTAAATTTAAAAGATATATTTATTTTGATGGACTGACTATATATATATATATATATATTATTTTGGTGGTGAGGTTTAGTTCTCATTATTCCACTGGTTTAAATATCCTTGCCAGGGGTTGAAGTGGGAAGTGGGAGCCACTTGTGGAGAATGAAATATTTTGTTGTTATTAACTTTTGTTTTAAATATTACTCCGCATCTTCTTTATAAGACAGAGAATGCACTCATCAACTGAATAGAGGTTTTTTACATTCAATTACTTTATGTAAAGAGATTTTTTTTTTTTTTTTTTTCCAATTACTTTATCTAAAAGACAAATAAATCTAGATACAATAATATAAAAATATTTCACTTAAAGTGGATGAAATATTTTTATTATTAATATTCTTCTTTTAAATAATATATGTTAACTTCATATTACATCTTAGTAAAAATGTATTTTCTTTTTTGTAAGTTAAGGAGGGACCATTCTTTTATATTACTTCGAATTGAAACCATTACATTTCCATGGTGGCCTCAACCCGCCCGGGAGGGAAACCGGGTTTGTTGGCCACCTTTTGATAGCCATCCAAAAACCAAAAGTCTTGATTCTTCTTGTCGATGCTATGTAGACTAAACATTCATAAAGATTACTACTATTCCTAGTTTGCATTATATACTTAAAACTAGACGCCGTAGCTTTCCTTTAACCTTTACAAAAACTGCAGAGAGCACACCCATATCCATATCCTTAGATGTTGCCCCGAGTGGTATCCTTTTGTCCATCTTCTTTCTTTATACCCATGTTAATCTTCTCTATTTGCTGCTGAATCTCATCCAATTTTTTGTCCTACATCATCATGGTGATCTAAATGTTTTTCAATTCTCTCCTCAAATTAGGAATTCCTTGGGACAATTCTGCCATCTCTATGGCAACTTGCTCCATAGCCTTTGCCAACAACCTTTTCATCACCCAGTATACATGCAGGCCTGTTTGTACAATGTCATGCGTCCTCTTGTATTTCCTGGATCAGGTAGCAAGTATTCCCAATCTTCCATTTCTGATCCAGATTGGGCCTGGGCTGCTTCTTCCTCCAGATGCTGTATTCTTCTTCTTCTGTCCTTGTTAGTGTTTTCGCAATATGCTTGCTCTACGAACTGAATTTTTTTCTCCAAAGTTTTCCTATATTTTCTTGCTGGTGATGGTTCTAGCTTCTCCCGTTTCCCTGCTGGTGGCCCTCTTCCTCTGCTGTGTCACCCTTGTCCCCAGCCAGTTATTATTATTATTATTTA
>APFE030365154.1:49096-59200 GCA_000404065.3 Pinus taeda
TAAATGTTTAAAAAAAATTAAGATGTTAAATTCATTTATACATTGAAAAACCAATTTTAAATAATAAAAATATGTAATGGAAAAAACATTTAGCCAATTTTATCTAAAACCTCTAAAACTACAAAATAATTAAACAATTCTATTAAATAATATTTAAACTTAACCCAACTAGATTTAATTTTCAGTTTTTTAATTAGTAAAAAGGTATTTCAATCTGGGTCAGAAAAGTCTTTTGCTTAATGTCTTTTTAGTTGAGATTTTTTAATCCACTTTGATTAAAAAAAATTAGTTTTAATTAAAATGTGATAAAAGTGTGACTTATTTATATTATTAGTTATATATATATAGTATATATAATTATATATATATATACTATAGATATATTGTTTTCGTAGATTTCTAGGGTCTAGAGACTTATCTCCTCTATTGTGGAACTGGGTCTCAATTGATGATTAAAATCTATGGAATTTTCTTTCAAATTTTCTCAAAGCTCATATTATTCATGTCACAATTGAGCTACCCTTTCTTTTATATATATAATATATAAAATTTATATTAAATCCTTATTAATATGGTTGAAGTAGATTCAATTTATTGTGAATCCAATTAAGATGTTTTTAAGAGTTAGGGCTTTTACAACCTATGTTAGTAGGTGATTCACTCTCATTGTTTGAGTTTTTTTTAAAGGTTTTGGCATTTCCAAATCCATTTATGATTAAAAAAAAAATTAAGGTTAAGTAGAGAAATATAATTGATTTATTAAGTTTTAATAATAAAAATAAGAGGAGAAAGCTTATATTTGGTGAAAATGTCAAATATAAAATAATTATTTTTAATATTAATTTTGCCAAAAAATTTAGAAGAAATACTTGGCACATCACAAATTTGAAATAATATAACTCTGGCATGTGATCCCTTATATTTATTTCAAGAGTATTAAATATATTGCAATAATAAATTTTAAATAAAAAAAAATTTATTATTAATTTTTGTTTAAGAACCAAAAAACTTATTTTAATTTTTTAAAATTACTTAAAAATTTTAAATCGATAATTATATAGTTATCAAAATATTCAAGATGATTTAAAGTAAGATTAAAATTCAATAGTATTGTTTAAACTTTTATTTTGATTTATTCTATTAAATTTCAATATTAATGAGGAATTCTAAATTATATAAATGTTAAACAATAATTAGCTTACTTAAATTAAAATCCATGAAAGTCACAAAATTCTTATTTAGGTTGTTGGAAAAGTTTACTTATGTCGTTGAAAAATTGTACAAATAGCTACAGTTAACATGTGATTTATTTATAATTTTATTTTTATTTTTGTTATGAATTAATTAACAAAATTGGAATTCTAAATTATATAAATGTTAAACAATAATTAGCTTACTCAAAGTAAAATCGATTAAAATCACAAAATTCTTATTTAGGTTGTTGGAAAAGTTTACTTATATCTTTGAAAAAGTGTACAAAGTACAAATAACTACAGTTAACATGTGATTTATTTATAGTTTTATTTTTATTTTTGTTATGAATATATTAACAAACTTTTAATTTTTTTAAAAATTAATTTACAAAATCTAAACAAATAAAAATGAAATATGTATGTTAAATAATTTATATCACTATAAATGAATTGTATTATAAAAAATGATATAATTTATTAAAAATATTAAATAAAATTAAAAGTTTTATTATAATTTAAAGTTTAATGAAATATATAATATATATTTTGCTGACGTCAAAAAAGACCTTTAAACTTAAAAAAAAATAAAGATGTTAAAAACTCATATCAAAGTTTCAACACATTTCACCGCATACAGATTTCATTATCAATTATAAAGAATTCGAAGATTTATTCAATTTAAAATAAAGTAAATATTACAAATTTTTTAATTTCAGATAAGCAATGTTTTTTTTTAAAATATTAAAATCATATTATTTTTATTAATTTTTTCTATTATTCTTTATTGGATATAGCATAAAGTAGTAAGAAGATACTAATTTTATGATTAAAATGAAGTGAAAATTAAAATTAAAATAAAGTGAAAATGAAAATGAAATATTATGAGCGAATAGAATTTCAAGCAACACTGTAATTTTTGTGTGTGTTTAAAATACATTTTTGAGTGCATAAATGGATTCAACAATTGAAAAACTCACGGCGTACTTGAATTTTATAGATTAAACAATTGAAATTTAAGAATTTAATTTTTTTTGCTAAAATTTAGTGTATTAGTTACATTGACCCAATTCGCTTGTGCTTTCAAAAGAGGCATATGTAAACATCTAGATACCCTTTATGAGTCTCAGAATAGCCCAGTTGCCAATTCCTTTGTGTGTATATGTATATATATATATATATATATATATTGAAATCCCAACATTAAGCAATGGTTTCATAGAGATATCATCTATCTATTTTATAGCTTTTTGGGCATAGTTTTTGGTTGAATTTTAGTAAGAATTTGATGGAATCACAAATTTGAATTTAAGTTGTGAGCTCTTCACAATTTGACTAAATCATGGTTTTTCAAATCATTAAATCTATGTATACATTAAAAACACATTTTAAATAAGAAAAAATCAAAATTCCACCAAAATTCTTTTCAACCAATTTTAGGAAAGAAATATGAAACCTAGATTGAATGTTATTCCAATTATTAAAAAGGTGCAAATCAATTATTAAATAAATCTTTTTAATTAAAACTTAATAATACAATTTTTTGTTTCATTTTTCGCTTTTTTATAAAATTAGATTTAGCACGCAATTTTACAAATACATAGAAAGAAAGAAAGAAAGAAATTATTTTAATGTTCACGAGCCTAAAGATAGTCTATATGGGACAGATTGCTTCTTCATTTGCTTGATGTATTCGGCCCTTTTACTTTGAAACTTCACAATAACTGTCCGCTCGCTGCCAACATATCTGCATAATTTTCCCTATTGTCTTTAAAAACCTCACATTCTAAAATAAAATGTTTTTGTGTTTTTCCCTCTTCCGAAAAAACAAAACAAAATAAAAGATAGTTAAAATTTTATCCCAATATGCAATGCATTCAAATGATGGGATCATTGTTGGGTGATGGTTTTTACACTCGTATGATTTTGGGAATATGAAAAACTATTGTTTCTTATTGCCAGCAAGATAGGGGTGGATAAGTTTTACCAAAACTGATTGAACGTTCGCGGAGTAAATTAGATGGTTACAGCTACCCTGCCGACAGAAGCCTAGAGTTGTGAGCTTCGATTTGTCAGTGTAAGGACCCGCGTACGGCTGATAGCGAGGGGCTCGTGCTGATTTTTGTGGAATTATACACGAATTTATAGCCTCCCGCCAGCTTTAAAATATGCGGTTCAGACATTCGCACGTCCAGGGGTCTCCTGTAACCATTCCAGATTATCCGCGCACTGTGCGACGGTGGCTAATTTTGCTGCTTAGTAGTTCAATTTTCTGTTTTGGGTATTAGTTACAGTAAGAGTTCACTTCAGAGCACTGGAATGTTTATATGGGTTTCATTTGAGAATCCCCTAAATTTGAGTTTCGATTCTGCTCTAGGCAAGAATAGGGTGTAAATTTGAGTTTCGATTCTGCTCTAGGCAAGAATAGGGTGTATTTGTGAAAAGAGAAAGAAATCCTTATAGAAATAGGATTTAAGATTCATGCTCTCGGACATGGGCATGGACATTGCCAGAAATAATTCCAGTTTTGTAGGATTCCCTGGTTTGGAATGTCCCAGAGAGTGGGGCGAAGCAGCCAAGTCCTTCGACTTCAGTTCCATTGGAGACGTTTTCCGCATTGAGGACTTGTCTGAGTTCTCCAATGAGGACATTGCCGGACCCATACCCAGTGGCTCGCTTTCTTCTCTTTCTTCTCCCGGGTCTTCTCAGAACATGGCCAAGCACACTGTCTGCGCCTCTTTTCTCAACGAAGGAGACTTCATTTGCCCTCCTGTAAGTTCAAGACAGCTTCACTGGCATTGTCTAAGGATTAGACCTTGTGTTTGTTTGAAACAGAGGTGTCTGTGAAGCTCTAGAGTAGCATTGTTTAAGCATTAGACCTTGTGTTTGTTTGATATGCAGTAGGATGTGAAGCTCTATATATGTTATGTCCAATTCCATTCTGAGATATTTATCTGAGTTTTGCAATGTGTATATTGTGCTCTAGTAATAATATGCATTGAAGGTTGCTAAAATTCAACCTGGAAATGCATATTCAGGCCTGATTTGCTCTGAAGATTATCTCGAATATGTGATGCCTGGCTATTTGCGTGAATTCTAATAAGCTTCTTGACATGCATGTGGGTTTGTTTAAATGGCATTTATATTTAATGAACCCAGTTCACACCTGATCACACACAGTTTCAAATTGTGTTTGAATTCAATTCAATGCACCAGCAGTAGTACACACAGCTTCAAATTCAGGTAATCAGCATTTGCTGTTAAATAGGTTTGTTTAAGTCGTTGTATTCAATGCAAATAACCTGCGTTCAAATGGGTCTTTTTGCATCTTTATATTCAATGCCCTCAATGCATAAGAGTACCTAGTCCAGTTCAATAGTACTTAGTCCAGTAGACTGTGCTTTAGCTGCAACTTATTGCAGTTGTGGTCATAACCACTCAGGCTGAGCATAATCCACCCTTGACCGCATGTTGTGGCTCATAGGATTAGAGGTCTAATCGCCCTTGATGTAATAGCTTACTTGCTGATAACAACAAACTATAATAAGAGAGAACAAAACAGAGTTACAATTCTTTCCAGAAACTTCTGTCATAATATGTATATTATTTTCATCCATGATCACACAGAAAGCTTCAAACTGAACTGGGCCTGTTTAGTGTCTATATTGGATACTCTTAGTTTTATACTTGAGCACAGTAAAGAGTGAATGATACATGAGCTCAAACTCTTAACTCCAGTCGTTAGCAAAACCACTTGTGTCCATAAGCAATGTACATAATACAAAGCTTCAAATTCAGGTACTCAATTACTTTATTTGAAATAGCAAGACAGTTTGAGTTCTCAACCTATGTGCTTACCTATGTACATAAGCACATAAGAAGCTTCAAATTAAGGTACTCATTTATTTTGAAATGGGTTTATTGCAGTATTTATATCCAATGCACCCAATACCAATACACAGTTAACAGCATTCAAATATGCCAGTATTAGCCTTAAAGTGTATATTAGTCTTGATGTCTGTGTAAATCTGGCCATTGCAGTTCTATTTACAGATGTGTTGTTTCATTGTTACATTTTTTACAGGAGCTTGCTGAACACCACAGTTTACTGTTTTGGTTGACCATTCATCTTTTAAGGAAAGTTGGTTGAGTTGGCAATAAATACAGTTTTAATGGAATACAAGATAAATTATGTGTTATTAAACTAATTTTGGAGTGGAATTGTTGATGAATTGAGATGTAGTTATCCTTATTATTACGGTTAATTAATTCTAAGATATAAAATAATATAAATGTTTCCTTTTCCTACCAAATGAAAAGTTTCATAAACATTTTAGTTTGGTGTTTTGTTTAAGGATTTGTATTTAATAATTACATTCATAGTTTTAGTGTCTGTGTTCAATGTGGTCACTGCAGTTTTATTCTCAGTGTGTTATGCGGTATTGTTTTACATTTTTAATTCTCAGTGTGTTCTGCTGTATTGTTTTACTTTTTTAATGGTAATTTGATAATCATTTTAATTTGGTGTTTTGGTGAGTGTTGGAGTAATATGGTTTTTTTAATAATAGTCAGTGATATGGTGAATGATTCATTTTCGAGAAAAAATATAAAATTGGCCAGGAATGTATATTAAAGGAAGAAATTATATTGTATTTAAAATTAATTTTAAAGTTAAAATGTTGATAAATATAGAATTAATTATTTATTTTATTAATATAATAGTTGATTAGTTTTCATTTGATTAATATAATCGTTAATTGATTTTGAAAAATGTGTAATTTTTCCACCTCCAACAAGATAGCTATAACTTAATAACTTAGTACATGCTTTAATTTGATGTTCTGATTTGATTTTCCATTTGGGTTAAGAATTTTGTAAGATTGAATTTATTATAAGTTCAATCAGTTCTAATGATATACCAGAGGTAATATATACATTATTAAATTTTTTTTTGAAACTATAATGTTGATGAACTTAGAAAGAGTTTTCATTTTCACCACCCCATAATGATTGATTAATCTTAAGATATATTCAGCGTCCTTCATCTTTCTTCATGTTAGTATGTAAATAAATATATGCATAGGAATCAGTTTTAACTCCTCCTGGTATGATTCTTACAACCTTCAAATCACCACCTTTTTCTGAACTTCTGCAATCCAACCAACAACTTTAAATCACCTTCTGAAATTCTGCAATCCAACCCTCAGATGGAGAATCGCGTTTTTGTATTCTTCTGAAATCCCAGAATTGGAATGAGAAGCATGCTTTTTTGTCTCGATTGACCATTAATTTCTCTTTTCATAAGATTCAATTTACTGTTTTTACTTTGACTTTGTAGAAAGCGCTTGCCATTTTGCTGCATATTTTTGTAGTTTTAGCAATTGGAATCATATGTAATACATATAAATTTTTGTTTTGGTTTTAACAGTACGAAGATGGAATTGGTCTAGAATGGCTGTCGGACTTCGTGGAGGATTCCTTTGCAGCTACAGGAAGTTCGAATTCTGGTTCCTTGGCTGACTTGTCTAAGGACAAAATCGACGACAACAGGGAGAAGAAGAAGCAGAACCCAACCGATGAAGCGATAATCCCTGAAATACCGCCTATAAAGGAGACTCCCAGGTCACAGAGGGCGGTGCCCGGGCGGGCTCGCAGCAAGCGGCGCAGAAGCTCAGGAGCCCCAATTCGCGGTTGGTCTACTTCTGAAGATTACGCATTGCAGAATGAGGGCGGCATGAAAACTGTAACAGGAGCGGACGCTATAAATCATTACCAGTCCTCGGCGCCCCAGCAGCAGCCAAGGCGCTGCACTCATTGTCTCAGCCAGCGAACCCCGCAGTGGCGATTGGGCCCGTTGGGTCCCAAGACCCTGTGCAATGCCTGCGGTGTGAGGTTCAAGTCTGGCAGGCTCTTCCCCGAATACAGGCCTGCCAAGAGCCCCACTTTCATTCGATACATTCATTCAAATTCCCATAAGAAGGTATTGGAGATGCGAAATCAGGAAACCAACGATCTAGAAGGTCTCGTGTTCGATCCCCATCTCTCAGATTCCAAACATCAAGACCAGGGACTGTTGAAGGTTAAAATTAAACTCGCTGGCCTAGATAACTTGTCGTCTCAGAGCAACTAATGCTAGTCACTCTTGTGTTACATAGCTGCTACCTAGAGGAAATGACAACACGAAATACGTCTGTAGCATATTAGAATTGTTTTTACAACTATAATCTCTCTTCTATAATAAAATCTTCTCTCTTCTATAATAAAATCTCCCCTACTATCAAAATGTTACAGAGTTCAAAACCATTAATACTTCATTTCTGTCTACCAAATTAATGGTTTTGTCTTTTAAATTGCTCCTTGTAATTGCTGGACAGGCCCTCGTTCTCATTTATTCTTGTGACAGTGCAGTGTGACTGTATTCTTATATATATAGATATTATATAGTCATTTGTTTTGTCATAATAATCCAAAGCAGTGATTGAATCCTATATCATTTTTGGCTGTTAATTCTGTACCATTCTGGTTAGCATTACTGTACACAGTAGCTGGTAGCAGTTGAAAGTAGGCTTTGGTTAACAATACTGTACACATTAGCTGATAGTAGTTGAAAGTAGGCTTTGTATAACTGGCACTCAAATCACTCTGTTTTGATGATTTCTTTTTGGAATTGAACAACCAGTGAGTAAATCATATATTTTTATTGTTGAAACAGTAATTTTGGTACTTTGTAACTGGTAGGTCTATGGCCTGTACGTTTGTCAACATGGATCCTCTGTGAATTAAAATACTCAATCCTCTGCAAACACTACTAAGACTGTAAATATGCTTTACCATGTATTCTTCTTTGATATCACAGCACCGTCTACTACCTCTCTGTTTATGATATGCTTCAGCCAACACTCTGAGCAGCAATATTTCCCCACTAATTCCAATTCTGGGACAGGAATTCCTTGCTACAGGGCTGAAAATCAATAGCGTAAGTTGTATTCTTGTTTCATAATTCCAAGGCAAACAACACCAATCCAGGAATACATTGCAAACGAGAATTGATGAACAGGGATCAACCCAGCAAAGCAGTCGATCAGAGAAACCTTGTGTGTGAGGGCTCTGCCCAAAGCAATAAAACAATCGATATGAATTCAAACCACAATCATAACTTCAAAGCACAGTTGGCTGCTTTTGTATACACAACAGAAATCTCCAAATCAAACTACACCAATATGCTGTAGACTGCTGTCTACTAAGGCAACAGACTTGGACTGGAGTTATCATGGTCATGGTCACAGTGTTTGCAAATTGAATTCTAAACAATATGCTATGACGAAACTAAATAACAAAGGACTGCTCAGTAACACAACAGACTGGTGTATGTTTTTTATACAGTGAGTGAAGAAATAAATAACAAAGGACTTCTGAGTAACAAAACAGACTGGGGTGTGTGTTTTTTAACCAGCATACAGTGAGTGAAGACAACAGAGAGTGCATGTGCAATGCCCCAAATATTAAAACATGTATATACTCAATCCACCAACACTATTTATGAAACACTCTTCTGTTGCTAACACTGTTGTAGATTTGGCTGGGAGTGAATGCATGATTGAGTGGAAGACAACAGAGAGTGCATGTGCAATGCCCCAAATATTAAAGCATGTATATACTCAATCCACCAACACTATTTATGAAACACTCTTCTGCTGCTAACACTGTTGTAGATTTGGCTGGGAGTGAATGCATGATTGAGTGGAAATATTCACTCATGCAAACACAATGAACAACACTTACATAACAACAATTAACACACAATAAATATAATAAACAATGATTGACAGTAATTCCCCCGTAGAACCCCAAATGGGAAACCAGCATTTAAATGGTGTAGCTCAGTCTATTTATTATCAGAAATTACAGAGATTTACCATGGCTTTTTAGGCCATTAGCAGCCTACTATACCAGAATTTAATCAGAATCTCCTTCCTCTTTATTATCAACAATTACAGTGATTTACCATGGCTCTCTATAACTGACTAAAGTAATGTACCATGGCTCTCTAGGCCATTAACAGTCTGTTATACTGGAATTTGATCAGAATTTCCTTCCTATTTTACCCAGAAGAACCTTTCTAGTTTGTTGTGCAAGAGGATGTGAGTTTTGGAGCTTTGGTTAAGTTTGGATGTGCTTAGGTGTTACAACCCCTTTCCCTAAGATTTAATAAAATTAACAAAACTATACCTCATGAAAATCAATTAATCTATACCTTATAACTAGATTTTATTTGTTTAACTTTTTCCACCCACAAATTAGTATAAAATAAGTTGGTTATGGTTATTCGTAGTACATTTACAACAATCCAATTTTAAAATGGACCATGGTTAACAGATTGATGGTTTGGTCTCTAACAATGGTTTATTCTACGTGCATGATGGATTGATGGTTTTGTCTCTAACAATGGTTTTTTCTAAGTGCACGGTGGATTCATTTGATGGTTTTGTCTCTAACAGTGGTTTATTCTAAGTGCATGATGGATTGATGGTTTTGCCTCTAACATTGGTTTATTAGTGCATAATGGATTGATGTGACTGTACAGTATGAGTGTATTATTGTACATGTGTAAATTCATTAGTCTTGATAACCCAGAGCACTGATCAAATTCTATATCATGTTTAGTTGTTAGGTTTGTACCATCTAAAATATCATCAATGTATACAATATTGGAATGTGCAAGCACCTTTACCCAGCAAACTTTTCTTTTTAGGTTTTGGATTGGACATTCTTCGCCACAGCTCATCTTGCTGAAGATTGCACCCTTCACATATATTAAAAAGTTAAAGAAATATGGATAATAAAATTTTATTAAGAAATTGAAAAAAATGTCAAGGACATATGAAATGGAAATTTTGCATATATATTTATTTTA
>APFE030365159.1:5730-19604 GCA_000404065.3 Pinus taeda
ATTTTTGGAATATGGTAAGTCTTCGATCCAACATTAGAGTCTATGGAATCATGATTAACATTTCTTTTGTTCTCATCATGAGTTTCCTTTAGTACCCTTTCACCCTTATTGACCATTTCTTGTAGCAACTTATTCATATTTATCTTCAATTCTTCCATCTTATCATCCACACCATCAATTTTAGCTTCTACGCCTTTCTTTAAACCATCAACCTTAGCTTCTACATCTTTCCTTAAACCATCCATCTTAGATTCTGTTGCTTTTTGTGCAAGTGACACTTGTTGCACTTGTTCTTGTAATTTTGATATATCATATAGCATTTCTTTTTCTTCTTCATGAGTCATGCTAGAGCTTCCAGGCTCCTTACTAGGCATTTGCATTTTCTTTCCTTGGGGCATCAGTTACCGATAATAATGCTCTATTATTCCCTTTGAATTCCTTCAAAATAAATTTTCAAACCAAGCTTAAACAAAAATTTAAGAAAATCTACACACCGTTTTTCACTTTGTAGGAGCTCGAAATTGCCTCTGATGTATGTCTGCACTTTCCAATCATCTAGTTCTGAATTTGTGATCTGTAGTAGCCCTTTGTGTCCTCTTTCCAATGCCACAAGTCTAACCCAAATTGGTTTCTCCAAGGAAGAGTTATGCGAAATCTCCCACAGTGACTTGATTATAGACTAGTTCAGTAGAGAGAACTTGTACGATGTGCCACGAGTCACTGTTTCGACCTTTGGATCTGAAAAATGCATACAAGAAACTACAGTCCCTCCTATTTTTGTAGCTTCTGATGAAATTTCAATCCGTTCCCTAGAGAGACAGTTATGACGATTTTCCCCAGGTCACCTGTTTGGAATGTAATTCAGGAGTCTGCAAAAAGACCAACTTCATTAAATCATATCTCCGCAAATATCATGTGAAAAGATCTGAAATTTGGACCCAAGGTTCAGCGCTTTTTCTTCTCAAATGGGTTTTTTTTTCAACTTCTTAAACATCACAGAAAAAAATTTATAGCGAAAATTCCACGATGACCCTGTTTGGAGCAGCGAAACCCTAGAATCCAAAGCTCTGATACCAAATGTTATGAAACCAGCTCAAAAAAGATAGAAAAGATAGATCAACGACTTAGAATTCAGCCTCTTCGAGGGGGAAACCTCCTTTACATTACATAAATGAACAATTCTTGGATGATTCAAATGAAAAAACCTCCTTTCTATATATAAGAGTCTAAGGAGTCTCAATATAAATCAGCCGACCTAACAATAATAATATAAATCCACAAAAATAATAATAAAGGGATTCTATGGGGCACAATAATAACAATATGGGGCCAATAGGGGCACAACAATATTAATAAGGGGTATAACTACAATAGTAATGGGGTAATCACTAGTATTATAGGGACCCAACATTATACCCTCCCTTTCACCCATTTTCGATTGAAGGGAGATTATATCTCATGTGCTCAGATGTTATTGTATTCGGTCATGGCTCATGCTTTTCTAGGCACATTATGTATGTGGGGCACATTGTATTATTTTCATGCTCATTTATGCCACCATGTCATGTACCATTCAGCATGTATTTTATTGCTCGGTTTCATGTTTCTATACACATCAGGTATACCTCTCCTACCTCACTGAGATCCGGTACCACAACATAAAAGGAGACATGCATTGGTCTCGCCCCCTCTGTCACTATCCTCTTTTGCTTCAGCTCCATTGATCTCTCTCTCTCTCTCTCTCTCTCTCTCTCTCACTTGACTTCATTGTCTAGTGATTGTCTACTTACAACGTACTTTGGTCATACATTTTTCTCCTAACTCTCGTATGTTGGGGGGAAATTGTTTATCACAAAAAAATGATCATCTAGCCATAACTTACCAGATGGGTTGAAGTACACCATGTAGGGCCAATTTTACCATAGTAAAATTGCTTTCACTGTGAGAAATTACTTAATAAGCCACATTTGTTAACTCATTCACCTTTAAACCCATGAAGAATAATTAAATAAATCACTATTTATTTAATTATCTTTTAGGATTAAAAAATTTAACTATTTTTTAATTAATATTCCTTGCCACATTTGACCCAATTATGAGAAATAAATAGATAAGCCATTAATTCTCGTATTTTTCTCTATGAATAGTTAATTAATCACTAATTAGTTATTATTCCTTGTAAAGTTTGACCAAATCCCTTAGGAGTAATTAAATAAATCATTATTTTTTTATTATTCCTTAACGTTATTTATAGAGATAATAAATAAATCATTTATTTTTTTTATTTTTCAATAAAATTTTAAATACTTTTTCCCTCCAAACCAAATATCATAAAATATTCCAAACAGTTAATTCTAGAATGCGGTTAATAATATTTTATTATTTCTCATTGTTCAAGGATAGCTTGATATTTGGTTATAAATATAAGGGTTTTCCATTCATTCTTCACTTTTGATCATTTTAATTGCTGCACCCACTAATGTAACTTTGATTATTATCATTGTCACACACCATTTTCTTTTCCATTTGAGTTCACATTGAGCTCAAACGTTTTTTTTTTGGGGTTTTACAAATTATAAAGGAGGGAAACTCTACAAAAGCTAAAGACATTGAGGATAGCCAAGAACCCATCCCATAGAGGGGGACTGGTAACATTATTTGTTCCCTTCATCGGTGTCATTTAATAAAATATATTCTTTATATATATGGTTTCCATTGGATTATTGGAGTTACTTTCACTTATTTAATTCTATTGTTTAACTATTTCTGTTGCATAGATCAGTGCTTTGGCAAGATTTGTTTCTAATATTTGGTATAGATCCACAATGTGTAACAACCATTTTCATTGTTGGGGTTGTTTGTCATCCACATCCTAAAGTGATTTATTTTTCATATACATTCAAGAATAATTCTAGATAGCACCTGTGTTTGATCTTATGTTGCCTCAACAAATCCACAATCAAGTGTAATGTGAATTGAGCTCGCTGACCAGTGACTAGCTATCTAGGGTACCCAAACTTGTAAAATACATTCTCCCTTAAGAACTCAACCACGTTCTCTTCCATTTCTACCTTGACAACCTTGTTTTCATCCCACTTTTTCAAATAATCAGTGCATAAAATTATGTACTTTTTTTGCCTTGATGGTGGATCAATGGGCCCAATGAAATCCATGCCCCACTTTCCAAATAGCTCAGGAGTCACTTGAGGTTGAAAAGGAATTTCATCCTTGGGAGTAGGTTTTCCCATTCTTTGGCATTGATCACATAGACTAGTGCATCTTGTTGCATCTTGGTGGAGAGTGGTTCAGTGGTAGCCAACATGTAATTCCTTGAAGGTTTTCCTCTTGGATGCAAAGTGACCCCGCAAGATCCATCATCACAGGTCAGAAGGACGTCAAAGACTTTCTCCTCCCTGAAATATCTCCTCAAATTTTGATCGGGACCTAGCTTGAAGAGATTACCCCAATCCAAGTGAATGGGGCACTCTTTTTTATAATTCTATTTTTTCCTTGGAGGATAGACTTGGAGGGAACTATGTGGGCACTAAGTAGTTGGTTATAGTAGAAAACCATGGAGCGAGAACTGAAATAGCAAATAAATGCTCAAATGGCAATTGATCATCAACAATTACTTCCTCACCTATAGGCAAAGCAAGTCTAGACAAAAATATTACAACTACATTTTCTCTACCATGCTTATCAATGATAGCTAGATCAAACTGTTGTAATAAAAGAAACCATCTAATAATTATGACATTTACATTAGGCTTGTTCATCAAATATTTAGCAGCAACATGATTAGTATGCACAAAGGTTTGGTAACCAGTGATGTAGTGTTTAAATTTATTCAAGGAATCGACAACAACTAGGAGCTCTCTTTCAATCACAGTATAGTTGAATTCAACATTGGACAGATGTTTGGTAATGAAGAAAATGGCATAAGGTAACTTGTCATCTATCTGGCCTAGAGTTTCTCCTATATATTTTTCATAGTCATCAACATGGATGTGGAAATCAAGATACCAATTTGGGCCCAAGAGTATGGGTGCAATAGTTGACTAGTCCTTTATGGTTTTGAGGGCCTCTTGGTTGCTTTCTGACCAGCAAAATTTAGAGTCCTTAGCCAATAGTCCAAAAAAAGGTGAGGCTACTTTTCTTAAGTCCTTTATGAATATCCTATAGTATCCATCTAAGCCAAACAAAGTTTTGAAATTGCTCTGCTTCTGAGGAGGAGGACCCTCTTTACGATAGAAATTTTATTTGGGTCCACTTGCAGTCCTTCCTAGGATAGCAAGTGACCAAGAATAATCCCTACATTCATTAAGAAATCACACATCTCAGGATTAAGGGATAGGCTCATTTCAATCCAATTATTTAATACTTTCCCCAAGCTAGAGACAACCTCCAGGAAATCACACCCATAGGGAGTGAATTCATCTATATAGATTCCTATAAAATCATGGACTAGCTCTGGAAAGGTGATCAGAATTACCCTCTGAAAATTGGCAGGGGCATTACATAATCCAAAAGGAAGAACCCTATAAGAAAAGGTACCCCACGGACAAGTGTAGGTGGTTTTATCTTGGTCCTCTAGTTTGATTTGGATTTGATTGTAACCATTGAATACATCGAGGAAAGAGAAGAAATTATTTCTTGCAAGACCATCTAAAACATGATCATTGAAAGCTAGAGGGAAATGGTATTTTTTAATGGATTTGTTTAAATCTCTATAGTCCACATAGATCCTCCATTTTCCATTCTTCTTTGGGAGCATAACTAGAGGAGACACCCAATCCCCATCGGAGATGGGGTAAATGAACCCTTCATCCAAGAACGTATGCAGATCTTATTTAACTATGTCTTTGAGGGTTGGGTTCATTCTCTGTTGAGGTAGGCGCACTAGCTTGTAGCATTCATTGATGTAAATGTGGTGAGGACACATTGAAGGATGAACTCCCTTCATTTCCTTATAGCTCCAGGCAAAGACATCCATATGCTCTCTTAGCATGTCACATAACTCTGTTTCCTGATCTACAGAGAGACAAGTTTATTTTCAATGTTTTAGCTAGACCAAATTTTATCATCTTGACATGAGTAGGACTTGAATCACCTAGGCACAAATCAGCCCAAGTGTTATCTTCAACCTCCTTTATTAACTCATCAAGAGACATTGTGTTGGGGAGAAGATTCTGGAGGATTTGATCAATCAGGTCTCCTTCATCTGGTTGCCCCCTCCTATAGTAGCTTCTATGGTACAAATTGGGTAAGATGTGGCATGGCATACTTCATCTTCCTTCTCCTCTTCCAACCATAAGGGTAAGTCATGCTATAGAGATGGTTGACCAGGAGGGTACAAGACCAATTGTTTGGACAAATGCCCATTTTTAATGGTCATATTCCTAGCCTGCAACTTATGTAAGCATCAACAGTGGCTACCCATGGGATTTGAAGTATGAGAGGATAAACATTGAACTTGGTCTTAGGTTGATGAACTAAGAATTCAACAACGTGTTTCAAGGAATCAATAGAGACAATCACATCCTCAACAACTCCCTTAGGAGCTACTATGGATTTGTCTACAAGATGCAAGACTATTGTGGTCTTCCTTAATGATTCTTGGAGATTCATTTAAAGCATGGTCTACTTAGTGATCACATTGATGGTAGAACCAATATCAATCAAGGTATGGAGGAAAATGATGCCATTAATGTGCACATCTACCATAGGACTTCCAGGTTCTAGATACTTCAAGAAACTTACTTTCCCCAACATTAAGTCAGACACTTGTCCAATGACAATAATGGTAGGGGTGTCTTTCTTTCTCCTCCTAGTATGTTTGAAGTGTTTCTCCTTGATTAAATTGTTGTAGATGGGGACATCCTTGATAGATTGGAGGAGTGGGATTTTAACACACAAGTTTTTCAATTAACCTAGAAGTTTAGTCTCTTCTTTGGTGTTCTAGCTGGGATTGAGTAGTCTTTGAGGAAAAGGAGGTGGATTGGATTGGGGAACACTCTCTTACTTTTCCTCTTCAAGCTCCTTAGTTGGAGATGGAGATTGGTTATCTAGAAGCACTTTTCCAGACCTCACGCTAATTTCTTGAATTTCCACAGCATAGCCAGGGTAGGATGTCACACTACTATAGATGTATTGTGCCTGCTTGTTGTTTGAGTTCAAATTTGACTGAGCATGAATCTAAGATTGCTTAGGTGGAGCATGCTGAAGGAGTTATGGTTGGCATGGAGGTGGAGGTAGTAAGGATGGAAATTTGTTGCATGGGGGCCTCCACCCCTATGATGGTGCATTCCACCGAGGTTGTGGCAGAGCATATGGCTGAAATGACTGATTGGTAGGTTGCAAATTGTATTGAGGTGCATAAGACTAAGGACAAGGTGTGGATCATGAAGGATGAGCATGAGGACACCAAGGCATAATGGATGCACTGTGGTTGGGGTTGTAATATTAATAGGACATCCTGTTGGTATGATCGAGGTCCTTAAGTCGTCATTTGGTTGATATAGCACAATTGTTCAGTCACACCTTCAGTTCCTTGATATATAGCTTTCAATCCAGGAAGAGAAGAGAACTTGTTTGTGGAGTGGTTTTCCTCACATACCAAGTATATCACTATAAGATTCAATGGACATTCATTTCTAGGGTGCCTCCTGGTGCATCTAGGGAAAATGAAAGCTAAGGCTCTTTCTACTTCCTCTTGCTTCCTCTTGATCTTCATGGTCTCCATTGCAGGGAAAGGTATGCAACATATCACTCGTAAAGTCTTCCAACTTGTTTCCAATTTCACTTTTAATGGATGCATTGGATGAGGATGAGTTTATCAAAGATTGACTATCCTTACCCTTCTTTCTGGTTGCTGAAGAATGATTTTTGAAAATTGTCATGATATCAGC
The DNA here is from genome assembly GCA_000404065.3 of Pinus taeda. Classification (NCBI taxonomy): domain Eukaryota; kingdom Viridiplantae; phylum Streptophyta; class Pinopsida; order Pinales; family Pinaceae; genus Pinus; species Pinus taeda. The sequence goes on from APFE030365159.1 coordinate 12,639, forward strand.
ATAAGATAGCTAGTAGATGTCCCCTTTCATAACATGTTTAGTGTTTCTAGGATATCTTCCCTCATCATTCTAAGAATTATTAACTTGAGTGATTCATGATCGAGGGTGCACCTGACCCTTTTGTATATAATTTGGAACCTTTCCCCATAATCTTCCAAGGATTCATCCTGTGCCAAGGTGATTCTAAAGATTTCCTCTTTAGTTTCTTTGAACCTACAATAATCTTGGTACTTGATATTGAAGGCTTGTTTCATTTGAACCGAGGTAGTGATGTTGTCCATAGGTAAACCCATGAACCAGCGCAATGCTACATCCTTGATGGTCGATGGCAACAATTTCAACTTCTGATCATTAGAGGTATAATTATAAGTTCTGCAGATGACATCAAACACAAACAAAAAGGTGTCAAGGTCCTCTAAGGTTAATCCATGGAATTCAGGAAGGGCAGAGGGTTTTATGTTTTTAATCCTAGCATCTACATTAGTTTCTGTAATGGGAAAGGCACCCTTAATTATATTTTCAACTCCATTTCTGTTTTCAATCCCATTTCTATTTTCAACCATGGTGTAGGTTCGTGGAATTACTTCTTCCTCTTCTTCCCTAATAGGCTCTTCAAATATCTCTGATTTTTCACCTAATGTGTCCTCTTACAGACAACCACCGAAGAAGAGGGAAGGTTGGTTGTTTGATGGTATGGGGGTATTTGGCAAAAATTTCCTAAGTCGTCTCTACTCTTATGAGGCATGAAAGAAATTTGTTTTTTTCTTTTAGGGTATCTTTTAGAACTTCTTGAAAAATGGAAAGAAAGAAGAAATTGCAACTATTTACTGAATGCAGCTACTTGCAGAATAGAAATAAAGTAGAAATTGCAACTATCTATTGAATGGAAAATAAAAGGAAAGCACAAATTACATCTGTTTACAGAATTTCAAAGAGAAAGGAAAGAAGAAATCACGTCTACCTAGACACCTCCCTGACAACGGTGCCAAAAAGTATTGCAGCAAGGATGTTGTAACTCCTAGGGCGAGCAAAATTTCTTTATCAACCTGGTGCTCGTACAAACTTCGAGGTGACAGTGTTATATGCACAATAGATGTAACCATTTAGTCTTCTCACTTCCCAATTGGGGCGATAAACCACTAGGGTTTGTCAAAGAAATATTTTATTGACTAGAAGGAGGCTGACTACTGACAGTGAATGTAAAGCTATCTTTAATGCAGAAAGTAAATGATTGTTATTTTAAGGAAATCAAAGTGATTAATAGAAAGTGCTATGAAATGACATGAAATTGCCTAGATACAAATTAACACACCTTACTTGCAGAAGAGACCTAATTTAACCTTACATTCTATCATCTAGCTATCTGGACTAAGTAGGCATGGAAATTATCCTAACACTGCTATGATTTATGTATGCATGCACTAGCTAAATATTGCAGAAGAGAGTCTTTTGGATTTCAATTTTAGAAATGTAAATGCTAAGCTATTAATCCGATCTTTTGCAATAGATGAAGGTATGGAAAATTTGGTCCAAAATGGTATTGACAGGTATGGAAGTCAAGTTGAAGGTATATCCTAGTCCCTGATCATCATTTCTACCCAAAACAATCTAAAACAGGCTTCTACAGTGTTTCTTGTAGTTACTACAGGATTTCCTGTAGTTACTACAAGACGTCATGGTTTACTGCAACAAACTTAGTAGAAGGATGTAGGAAGGTAGGGAAGGGGAAAGGAAGTGGTGGGAAGATGTATGATGGTAGAATAAGGTATGGATAAGGAGCAAACTAACCAAATATCAACCCAACTCTTCAGGATGGTTGGATTTGCTCAAGGTTGTTGTCCACTGTGGCTACAAAACAGAAATATGAATTAGTGGTTGGTAGGATTTGGTGAGAGGTGGAGAAGACTTAGGTGGGGATGGTGGAATGAGTTCATCCATGTAGATCAACAACTCCCACAACCACACATATTCTTTTCTTCATTCATGCAAAACTTTATGTAAATGTGTAAAATATGAGTTGAATTTGAGAAACTGATTTATTGATGGGTAATGGCTTAAATATATGGAATGGAATTATTTCTAATCTACTAAAAACTCAAGAAACCAAAATGACAATTGCAGGTGCTTCTAGGAAATCACAACCAATGATCTACTCAACAAGAAATCATAATCTATACAATGCCCAAAAGATAAATATGTTTTTGGGGCTATGAGAGTTGGGCCTTCAAACCATGATCCCGTGAGGGAGATGAGGAAAATGGCACTATCACAAGATTTTCTGAAATACTTTCTTTCACTACTGTAACATTGATCTACTTCTACAACTAATGGTAGCAAAACTAACCAATCATTCGTAGACTTGTAAATTAAAAAAAGCACACATAACTTAAGAAACTTATCTATGGTTGTGCTCTAAGAATACATGTACAAAAAGAGTAACCTCTTCTTCTACGGTTGGGCCCTAACCCAAGAACAAAATGTCAAACAATAACATGAGTATAACAGTCACAATATCTTAGCTCGAAATTGCCTCTTGGCTATAACAAAAATTCCAACCCTAATGAGGCCCTAGGCATTGTTATTTATACAGTTGAAGCTACCAACAACTTCCTAAAACTTAGGGAGGCTGGCTCCCATACTGGAGATGGACTTGTCTTCAACTATCACTAGCTTGGCTTCCAATGAACTTGGTTGGATTGGCTACTTATAACTCTGAGCTAATGAGATCAGGTGGAGGAATCTTCGAGTGATTGAGGAGTTAAAGAGGGAGACCAAATCTCCTAAAATCCTTCTTTATTGTATACTTCGAGTTCCTGGAATTAAATTACCTCAAAACTTCTCCAAATCACGGAATTAAGGCACATTAGGCCACATGACATAGCATCTCACCTTTACCCTTCTCACTGAGAAAAATATAATAAAAATATATAAAGAAATGTGAGAAGAGTTGATTTTAATAAGCTGGAGAGTGGAATTAAGGCCTAGATAATTTACCTATTGATGAGCCTCATTAGTGGCCTCATCCTTTTAGATATATTATTTTATATATATGTGTGTGCGTATATATATCTATATCTATATATTATATGTATATATATATATATATTATATATATATATATATATATATATATATATATATATATATAATATATATATATATATATATATATATATATATATATATATATATATAGAGAGAGAGAGAGAGAGAGAGAGAGAGAGAGAAGAATGCATAGATAAAGCATGGGGGAATGTAAAATCCTACTGTAACACTACTTTTTAGATAGCATCTACATGTGAAACATAGTTTGGAGAACTAAGTTTTTTTTTTTTTAGAATAGGTGTTCCACTATGCATGTTTCTTCTTATGTTATAGGGCTAGTATGGTGATGTCTATATATTTTTTATATTTTTGAGCCTAGAAAGCATATTATTGTAAATGTGTTACCTTATGCATGTTAATTAACACATCACAATTATAGACTCAATCAAACAAAAAGAGTATGGGGTGATAAGAACCCATGGGAATAGAAAAATGGCTCAGATGATTTAATAATCACTAGAAGAGCACATGAATATAACCCAAATCGATTACATGACTTGGGGTAAGTGCCAAGTGTCATAATAAATGCAAACATATGGAAAGGAAAGATATTATAACTATGAATTATTCAATCATTATGGATACCTTGGAGAGTGATAGGAAACTCCTAGATTCGCAATTGCAAAGAAAATCCATGTTTGGCTAAGTCGATGCCCTAGAGGTGGTGGAACAGACTAAGGGATTACAGGTGTAGAGAAGGGTGTGTGCCACATTGGTGTGAGCTAATGGAAAATGTGAGCTTGGAGGTTATATGCTATCGTGGTCGGATGTGAGGAATTGAAGGGAACTTGGAGGTCTCGAGAAGTTAGAAGGAATTGTTAGAGGCATAGGACTTTGAAAATATACGTATTTGGATGAGTAACACACCCTAGAAGGTGGTGGCATAACCTCATGGATTTCACGTGTAGAGAAGGATGTGCATTTCTTCGGGTCAATATGATGGGGGATGTAATCTTGTACGTTGGAGACTGATGGGGTTTGGTACTAATTGATGGTTTTTGACACGTACCAAGATTTGGGTGAGATGTTCCACCATGGATTTTAACTCCAACCTTGGGGTTGACCTAGTGTTGAGAGAAAATGACCAACACCATTTAAGGTTGGGAAAAATATCAAAGTCAACAACGAATTAAACATTTTATTAGATAAATAGATATGTTAAAATTTAATTAATTATGTAGTCATTAACCATATATTCTTCCTATGTTGCACATATGAATTTATAATCCTCTACATAGAAAGAATAAATTTAGCACTAGTATTCTTGTTATGAGAAATTTAATTTAGAGAGAATTTAGATATGCATTTCACAAAGCCACAAATTCCCAGAAAAGAATTTTTTCTTGAAAACAATTTACAGTGATAATGGACATGAAATTTGGCCTTAAAAAAAAGTTGGAATAAGCTAGTTGTGGGTTGGGAATGTTACATACCACCTATATCCAATTTTTTATGATGTAATATAATGGAAAATGTCCAAGTTTTCTTATCATAAATCCGATCTATAGAATTGATGGCCACAATTTCCTTTTCCTTAAAGAAAATGTCATTTTCATAAACTAACATTTCTAGGACTTACTTTTCCTTATTTAGGAAGCATAGCCTCAAAATTTTTATGGTTTATTTTAAGATGGAAAAAATGCCCCATCATATAAGTTTGTGACATATAACCTACATGAATATTGAGAAACATTTCCTTCTCAGTAGAAGATTTCATAAATTTATATCACATGATTTCTTACTAATGAAGGATAGTGGGTGCCCCTCTCACATTGACATTGTTCCAATCCCTTTGTATAAGACATCTTATTCCAATGAAAATGTATTAATTATTATAGGAATGGTGAGTACTAATGTAGTGTACATAACATCTATGAAAACCTAAAAATATTGGTTGGCCTCCTTATCAAACTAAGGGAATTTGTCTAAGACCCTCCTCCAAAGTTTACCCAAGTTAACTGGTCTGTTGGGGTAAACATGTGACAAGAGGCTACTATGATATGATTCAATTGATCCAAACAACCCTTCTAGGTTACCAACCCCTAAGGTAACTTGACATTTTACTAACCTAGAACCTAAGTTGCTCCCATGACATGGGCATGCATGTGATTGGGATCATCCATTCACTCCCACAACAAGGGAATGCCAATGAATAGGGATGTTTTCAACTACTTTTGAGCCAAGGACTCTGGATTATGTGCCACGTTTTTAGGGCTAGGACTGAGGCCACTACTCAGAACTCCATGAAGCTTAAATAAATAAAAAGTGACATCGAAACAATGATACTAATGCAAATACTTGATAAATGACTTGACTAGAGCCCAACTATCCATGACGAGAATTTTATCAACCATGTCACAAATATGCCTTCTACAGGTCATAACAACATATGTGAGTGTAAGGGTCATATACTTATCTGCGAATGGGTGAGAATCATCGATACCTTATCATAATAGCTACATTTTCATATATTAGGTCATATATTTATTTTACATTCATTTACTAATAAAAACATGATGAGAACTATACATCATTACTATCATAAAACATACTCATAACCTACATATAAACAACCGAAATAACAAGGATACAACAACCATTGATGCAACATATGAACCAATACATTTTCTCCTAAAATACCAAGGAAAGGAACTATTATTCGTGAATGAAAAAGGAAACCATGTTTCAAACTTTCACGTACCATGCGACCATATATTAGTTTAACCAAATATTTCTTTTACCTAATCACATCTTTGCCATATTCCAAGCATGAATGTGGGACTCATAACCAAAAATCAACCAAGTCTTACCAAGGCTACACCACCTCGCCCTCATCAATAGAACTAGGCTTTAGAAAAGTCCCCATCGGATCACTAGGCCCTAAAAAGTCATGGATTCCACCAGATTTCTTCACCTAGACTATGAGGAATTTTCTTGTCTCCTAGTCTCTAGGCTTTACTGTACATGCCGCCATACAATCGTCAAGGATCCCTAGGCGTAATCGAGACTCCACCCTCTAGGATTTACTGTATATCCTTCCATTCATGAGCAAAAGATTCCTAGGTGTCATCGAGGGCACCCACCTCTATGATTTATCATATATCCCGTCATTTACTGGTTGAGTATTCCTAGGCCCATTGAAGTAACAAAAATCCAGCTTTACCACAACCCATAGTCTAGTTCAGGGAATACTAGGCCAGTGCTTTACCACAATTCATAGTCTAATTTAGGGATTACTAGGCCATGTGTTCTTTTTTTGGAGAGACCACCTCATTCATTTTTGAATCCATCCAACAATCCCACTTGTTGAGTTAGGAAATGGGTATGTATTTACTATTAATTTCATCACCTTTTTCCTCGTTTATGTTGGGTTGTGTTATATTCTTTCCACGACTAACCTACGTAGTGAACCGGGGGGTTAGAGGGGGAGCGGAGCCCCCCCTTTGCCGCGCCGATTGCGCAGTGGGGGCGGTAGCCCCCCCTGTCCGGGGGGTTTGAGGGGGGCGGGTAGCCCCCCTGTACGGGGTTCGGGGCAGCGCCCCGAGAAAATTTTTTTTGGACCCTATATTAGGTTGGGCGAACCTACCTATGGTTTTTGGTCCACAGTTTTGGACTCGATGGTTTTCGGTCCATGGTATTGGATGCTTCGGCATGTATAAATATGTATTGTAACATTGAAAGGAATATAATGAAAAATCAAGCTGGTAGTCTCGGTTTTGAGATCCAGTGGGAAATCTCTGTGTATATGTGTTTTATGGGTTATGCTCTGGCATTTTTTATTTTCTTGTGATTTAGAATTTGTATGCAGGTAATTTCTGTACGGGGTTAAAACCTACATTTGGTATCAGAGCTGTTTTGGCT